>JAKRZM010001012.1:69021-125486 GCA_036379175.1 Heliconius cydno galanthus | reverse complement strand
TTTTCTAATATTAAGAATTTCCTTTAGTTACTTTTACTTCTTTGGTTTGTTCATTTCGGTTACTCAGATATTTTTTCTAATAATAAATCTCCACTTATTATTATTTTTTAACTTATTTTAATGATTTAGGCTTATATTTTCGCGGGCGTAGCCGCGTCCGGGCCCACTAGTGTTAAATAAGTTAATAAGTTTCGGGTTCTACTCCTAAATCAAATGTGCTAAGAATTACGGCAAATTACATAAGGATAAGGTACTTCAATAAATATTATTTGTAAGTACTGTTTGATAAAAAACATGAAATAAAGAAAAACCTATTCAATTTTATTATTTTAATAAATATAATTTTTAATATGAGATTAACAACCACATTTTATTCTGAATAAAAAGGTCTGGTTTTCCATAAAAAGTAAATTATCTTTTTACTATGAGCTCTACTTTTTCTTAAAATGCAACCCACTTAGAGTAATGGATTAAAGCAAACAAAAAATTAACAATGCGTGGGTGGTTTACTGAAATATTTACACTCTCCTAATTTCATGTCAGATGAGACTAATCCCAGCGTCCCAAGTACAATAATGATATGATAAAAAAAAATATAATATATTTAATCAGTTATTTTGTTGAAAAGTAGAATCACACGCTAAGCCCGCCTCGATTCCGAATATCGAAATGTCAAACCGAACCGAAATACGACACACCTGTCAAATATTTATTTTTTATCTGTGTAGACTGTAGATAATAAAATCGTTAAGATGTGACGTCTGTGTTACCTATATGTAAAAAAGGCATTCAATGTTGTCATTCAGCCACAAATCGCGTTATTAACAGGGAATTTTTTTTACAGTTCATTTTTGCTATATTTAATTAGGAATATGTTTCAATTCTACAAGTAAATCGTCAATAGTATATCGAAAACAAAATTGAAATTGGAATATGTCCTATGTCCATGTCCTAAGGAGCAAGCAGGAAGAACCTTGTCTTAAGTCGCATTTATAGTCAGACTTCGCGCACCTAGGTCACGAATGGCCTTTTTCTGAAGTCCGCTAATTATTATGTACCTACATACTCGTATAACTACACCGGGTGAACGTACACTTATATTATTGTTTAATCATCTAGCGACACCATTATTTAGATATTTTTCAATATTATAACGAGAGAAGTCAGATGAACTAATGAAGTTCAATACATTATCAAGCTTTCGATGTCTTAGAGCGCTCGATATTTAACACTTTGACACCGGCAGCTAATCTGACAACAATTATTTTTTGTTTTCATTTTTTAGCTCGAGTGTCATGGCCGTAGGAATAATCCTTTTAAACGCGTTATTGCATCGTATTTCTGAACGAAAAAGTTGTAATAGGAAACTTGGTATGTGGGGTTAACTTTAAAGTAAAAACCATTAAAGATTTACAAGAAAGTTGGTCAATAAGCTCAGTTGATCCTTATTATTTTTATGTATCTTATTAATAATAACGTGAAGAATAAAAATTATCACTTCATATTTCACAAGTATATATATTTTTTTTAATTTTTCAATAATCTCTATCATTCTAAGTATGAAATCTATGCCATTTTTTAAGGATCATTACAATCTCAAAACTGAAATTATTAGTTACAAGTGCAATCAAAAAAATAATTATTTATTTTATTGGCTGTAATTTTGAAAAAAACTATAAATTCAACGGCACGTTGTTAAAAATTACCAAAAATTAACTAGTAGTTTCATTTGCTTCTACAAATTAACGAATACGAGTATATTCAAAAACATTATCGTAACGTAATTTTTAAAATGTATACCATATTATATAGACATTTTATCTGCTTGACAAAATTGCATATTATGTTGTTTTCTGTTCTAAAATAAGTACCTACATTGAAAAATAAATACTCGAAAGCACATTTTGAAAAGTGAAACTTAAAATGAAACGACTAGTTTCATTTTTCCTAACTCTCAGAATTTAGTAATATTTTCTTATAAATATAATTCCAAACAATACTCGCTATTCAGAAATATTTTTCAATAAAAAATTAAAATAAAGTTGCTATTCATTTTCCTACTTATTTAATCAACCGTTTTTTCCTAGATATTGACCCGTATCAAAAATAAATAGCTCCCGAGTGCATTCACATTTCCGCCAAATCATTGATCGACGATCAATAAGATCTATACGATCTATGGATCATTCACACGCTGTATCACTACAGGTGGCACTTGTGCGCAATGACTGTTAAACCTTGTAATGTATTAAATTTGTAGCGATATGTTTCTTAAAAATAAACGAATAATTCTATAGAACTGTTCAAATATTAAATCCTTAGTTACTTTGAGTATTCACTTATTTAATTATATATTCCCAAAAAAATAACAATAAAAATTATTGACACTACTGCATAAAATAATATTATTTAATTATATTATTATACCTTTAACAGTTATCGTAGATTTTAATTATAAGTTAAACTTATAGCAAATAAAAGGGTTTTTAAAAAAATATAGCAAATAATACAGTTTTGCTTAATATTATCAGCTCCACCATATATCCCGCAAATAGTAGACTAGGCAGAGAGAATCTAGCATTAAAACACTCCGTTCCCTTTAAAATATATTTTCATATTATAAACATAATACACTGGAACCTAAACCTAAATCGATCACACCCATTGAATTTGTCAAACCATTACATTTTAGTTTCGATCATAGAAAATATTTTGGAGGCGTCGCTTTTTATAATTGTGAGTCAGTCAGTGTGGCCTGAAATGCGTTTGTCGTGTAATCCCCAAAGGATATGGATTATTTTTTATCAATTATTTTTAATGTCCCCGGCGTGGGATATGGTGTTATTCAGTTTATTAACTTTTTTATACTGGATGCGGTTCTTGGAACCTTCGTCGTGATGATGATAGGCATTTATATGTAATTGTTGTGCACAGGTATAAAATAATCCAGATTTGTAAAGTTCAACTAGGTTTCCAATCGCGACTACCGCTAACGTATGCCACAATTCACATTTTATCGTGTAATATGATGGTTTCCCTGCTTAAGAAATAATTTTGCTTAATATATTTTCGATCTCCCATTTTTTAGTGATTTTATGCTGTGACATGAAATTTCTATAACATTGGTAAATGAGTAACTGATATAGTTTTCTTAACCTGGTGACTTATCATCACGCCAATATTTTTCATATTAGACGCTTTTTTCCTCCCAAAGAGTGCTTACCCCCAGACCACAAATAGTTGTGGCCATTCTGAAAGTTGCTCAATCACTTGGGTATCCAAGTTGGCTTCTGTAAAGAACTTCTTGTAAAATGGGATATGCACAGAAAAACCAGATAACTTGTGACTATTGTCACACCATGAAAAGTTTTGCCCTAAATATCAGTTCACCTTCCGAAATGACGATCTAGTCAAAGCAACGCACCTGTAGCCCCTCTGGTGTTGCACGGGGTCGTGGGTGGCGATGATCACCATCAGGTGACCCGAACGCTCGTTTGCCTTGTCCTTTTTCTATAAAAAAAACACGAATAATCAATGTAGGCAAATAATGGGAAAATAATTACACAACGAAGAACAAAACGCCGTAGACGCTTAAAAATATTAAAATCGAATACCTATTGCAAATTTCCCAGCATCAAGTCCGAACACTAAATCCCTTTAGATAGTGAAAGGAAGTGAAAAAAAAAACGTGAGAACGTGTCTATGGACAGGGAATGCCCTTTGTCCGAATATACAATACAGTTTATGAATGATTTTTTTTCTTAACGACGGTGTACACAGGTGTATTTTGTTTGTGATTTGTTCAAAATAGATGTTAATTTTTATATTTGTTGCTTAAATGTACCGTGAAGAGGCATTACTTGGTTGGTACTACTTTATAAATCGTTTTTTTTTTGTTTAATAACATAAACTTTGTTGTTTATTTTGGAACTATAATTAGTTCCAAAATAAACAACATCAAAATGTTATATGGATATTTGTCTCGTAAGATGAGACACATTTTGGATATTTATTTTTTAACTTCACGTTGCATTTTTACATAGCAGGTTAGGCAGCTCCTGGAAATCTAATTTTAAAACACTCCGTTCCCCATTAAGACACCTCTGCTCCCACTTTTGGCCGATTTCTTGAGATATTGCGTATTATGTGGCGGAATTTAAACCTGCTCTGCCGCTTTGGCCCCATTATCAGAGCGAGGAAATAAAAATATATAAGCTGGAATTGAAATTGACATAATAAAATTTGTACAACTTTTGAGTTGTGGCAAAATAGCAATGCGAAAGTGATAAAATACAACGTTCACACTATTGGCAGAGATCATTATAAATTGTAAAGAATTCAATGCAACAACTTAAATTATTCACAATAAATAACAAGCTTAAAACAAATAAGACACAAATACTTACTAGATAATCTTAGATAATATACTTTTACAGCGGCCATTGCATCTTGAAGTTAAAGTTCTAAATTTAAGCACCGAGCGTTGGCGGCAAAATAACCATAAACAACTTTGTTTTTTTTTTCTGTCTTTTGTGACTGTATCCTGCTCTTTTCAGCCAGACCTTTTTAAGGTAGAAATTTATTATATTTATTATGTATACTTTCGGCCATGACCAGTAGCCGTTTTTAATTGTGAATTATGGGGTTATTTTTTTTTCTTTTTACATTTCCTGCCCGATCGGAAGGTCACTTTTGTGTTTTTATAGATCTGGATTATTTGTTATTTATTGCTTTTTATAATTGGATTAGATGTGGGTATTTCGGGATTGATATTGTAATAGTATTTTATATTTTTTACGGCGGATGTGCTTCCCGGTTCTCCTGTGACAGAGGAAATACTATGGAATTTTGAGAGCTTGAGACAAAAATATTTTTTGTTCTATATGTTTATTATAAAATTAAAGAAAAATACTACTCCGATCTACTTTATGTACACAAAGAAGAATAGATACTTAAAAAGCAAAGTAGTATAAACATATCAAGTAAAGTAGAAGAAAGGTGTTAGTAGTTTAACTTAATATTTAAATACCCATACATATAATGACAAGCTAATTGTATAAAATCAAAAGAGAATAATATTATTCACATATCACTTCAACGAATGAATAAAATGAATTGAATTACAATGACCATTGTAATGATGCTAAAAATCCTTATAATCTAGTATCACGTTCAGGGTTGGATACCCCCCATGGATTGCAGCGCTACCGACATCAAACAAGCTATTGTACAGAATTTTCATATTTACAGCCTTAGACTTAAAGAATAAATTATAAAATCTAACACACTCACGATATGTAACAAATTCTTAACAATTTCTTTAAGGGTTGCCCAAACTTGTATAGTCCCAATTAAACAGTATTTTGCGAACATCTGGCAAAGATTAAAAAGTAAAAAAAATATATAAAAACCAAAAAATATAAAATCGCGAAAAGGTAAAAAAGTTAGCAATTCTTCCCGACAAAATTATAATCGGCAATGGAGCATGCTTCTTAATCCATCACATTTTTTTGCGTTTGAATTTTTTTTATTTTTTTAAAACCCCGTCCCGGCTTTACGTCTTCGGGCCTTTGGCATCATTTTGAGCGTAAAAAAATTGTCTGATAAATGAGTAACAAATTTTTAAGGAGATACTTACATACCTATTTAATTGATATTTACTATACATATAGTTATTATAATATATACTTATGTGCTTTGAATGTTAACTTTTCATTTATGTGATTTTTTAATTAACATAAATATTACCTTAGTGTAAATGCGACAGTTGTGGTTTAGATTCGCTTTGGGGAATGAAATATTTAATATTTTCATTTCCGATGATTCGATCTTACAGTGAGGCAAAGCGCATTGAGATTTGCCACTCAACACGCAATGCCTCAAGAATTCATTTGAAAGTGGGGAACGAAAGTGTCTTAACAGAGTGTTTTAACACTAGGTTCTTAGGTTTCCTCTGCAACCACTTCTATGAGAAGAATATAGCTTGAAGCTATAAAAAAATAACAAAACTACATATTATAAGATTGTAGTTGATAATTTTGTGTTTAAAATAAATACGACGATAAAGATATTTTTGTATTAAGGTTTTTTATATTTTAGCTTTATTTTTTGTTATTATATTTTTTAATTCTGGAATTGGCACCAGTCTATTTTGAGCTTCATAAAGCTCGCCCGGCTTCTCTTTTTCTATGTTCATACAAAAAGCAATTAAAAAATTTAGTTATGGAAAAGCTAACAGCTGAATATCAAAATATGACGTATTTATAAATGAAATTATTTAAAATGACAGTTAATTTAATTTATATAATATATCAAACGATTAGTTCTAGCAGTACCTACCTAATTATGTTAATTAATTATTTACGTTTCCATGCGCGTTAATGGTAGTCATTATTCTTGGAATAATTATAATATTTGAAATGTTAAAGAATTAAAGTTTTTAACGAAATAAAATAAATGTATAAAGTACAAGTTGGCTTGTTTCTTATACATACATATACCTATCTATGAATTATCAATTTATCTTTTTGTATATTGAAAGTGTAAAAATAATTAAAAATTAGATTTGCTAAAGCACTTTTAGATGAGGAAAGTAATCATTGTACCTTTTCTTATTGACCGTTCCATCGAGAAAACGCGATGGATTTTGGATATTCTGCATATAAAAAAAATTTAAAGGTTTAAAGATTTCGAGGCTAGCTGGTGCTTTAATTTTAAATTTAGCTTTACAATAATACACATAAAAATTTATTTTGTGTGATTTACCCGTAATATAAGAATAAATTTAAGCGGGCGAAGCCGCGAGCGGGTTGTTGCTGAATACAAATATGTCATCAAAACAATCTAGGACTAATCGATTCATCTGCTATAAAAAGGTAAATTATTGTAAACAAAATACGTGTGTTTTGCTAGGGTAAATAATAAAGCTAATTATTTAAACTTCTAAAGTAATATTCTTAAATGTTATTAAATTTGTAATTGACTTCATTGACCCATTCATTTTTTATAGTATTAATAAAATATTTTCTTAAAACTGAAATATTTCCATTTAGCAATAACTACTGTTCTTAACTTTATATAATTAAAATAATTTCGTAGTCGTAGGTACGTACTAATAGTATACGTATATTTTATATTTACTGGACTAAAAGTATCTTCTTAGCTGTGGACGTGTCTAGACATATTGTAATGGACTTTGACTTTTAACAGATATGTTTATGTAAAGTTTTTATTTTTCAGAGTATAATTTTTCTTACTAAAATTTCTGGGGTGGGCACAAAACTTTTCTGGGATGTTTTGTATTTCCACGCCCATGTACCACTAGCACTAGAACCTCATGAATATAGCACTAATAACAATAGACACAATAGACTCGTCCTTATTTCTACGATACTTTTATTTAAGCAGTGTTATGGTTTTAGCCGTAGACAAACGACGACGAATGGCAACCACTTCTCGTCAAAAGAAGCACAGGCCGCCCTCCAAGAAGAGCAATAAAGCGGTCACCTAAAGGGCGCAGGACCAGCCGGACCGACGAACATTAGGGGAGGCCTATGTCCAGCAGTAGACTTCAAAAGGAGAAATTGATTAAATATTTCTATTAAGAAGTGGATTTACAGCTATTATTTATAATTTCTATTTGCATCTATTTTCAAATTTTCTTTTAACTACACACAATAAGTAATATTTTCCTAACAAATAGCGCACATCCGTCTATCATTCAACCATTATGAATATTTAATTCATTGTTTTCTATAGTGATGGGGCGAAACATTCGATTATTCGATAGTCCCGCACGCGCCGCGCCGGCAAGTGCCGTGCAAATTGAGTGCTCCAATTACGGTGTCGAGTTATATGGGATGCGTATGGGGTGTTTATAGATTTACTAGCTTTGAAGATGGGATANCAGTGTTATGGTTTTAGCCGTAGACAAACGACGACGAATGGCAACCACTTCTCGTCAAAAGAAGCACAGGCCGCCCTCCAAGAAGAGCAATAAAGCGGTCACCTAAAGGGCGCAGGACCAGCCGGACCGACGAACATTAGGGGAGGCCTATGTCCAGCAGTAGACTTCAAAAGGAGAAATTGATTAAATATTTCTATTAAGAAGTGGATTTACAGCTATTATTTATAATTTCTATTTGCATCTATTTTCAAATTTTCTTTTAACTACACACAATAAGTAATATTTTCCTAACAAATAGCGCACATCCGTCTATCATTCAACCATTATGAATATTTAATTCATTGTTTTCTATAGTGATGGGGCGAAACATTCGATTATTCGATAGTCCCGCACGCGCCGCGCCGGCAAGTGCCGTGCAAATTGAGTGCTCCAATTACGGTGTCGAGTTATATGGGATGCGTATGGGGTGGTTTTACAATGTTTATAAATTTACTAGATTTGAAGATGGGATGTTGTGTTTTAATTTAATTTTGTATTATATATTTTGATTTTAAAATTAAAAATTCACTAGAATGCCGACCTAATCCTTTTTCTTTAAGCAACTTCCAGTCTCTAATATACAAAATAGTAAAAAAAAACGTAGTGCGTAAGTAAGTATCTATTTTTGTGATTTTATTTTCTCGAATGTTTTAATTATTTACAAATAATCTATAAAAACTAATTATATTGCTTTTTTTCTATAAACACACCAATTTTATAATAACATTAATTTTCTTTCATCTCTCTTTCTTTTGCAATAAAAACTTAATTTAATATCTTTGCACACACAATGTGTCGAAAATTTAGGCGGAGAAAGAGGACCGAAAACAGTTAATACTAGGTTCCCTCCATCCACTGAGGCTAAAAAATATATATTTATTTTTCTATTTTAAATCAACCTATATATAGCCACCAACCAACCGTCTCTCATTCCCTATTTGCAAGAGACACGTGACCTAAAATGGCGGCGCTTTAAGTTCGAATAAATCAAGAGGATTGGCGGCTAATCGACGGCCTCAGGCGCGAAAACAGGCAATACCATCGGAAATGCGTTAACTTATGACTCTATGTAAATAGAGGGTAATTGATATAACAATATTAGTTTAAAGTTAGTCTCGCTAAAGCTGGTATAATCTGTTATATGTGGAACACACACAGATTTAGGTTACCCTAGCCCAGACTATAAATATCCAACTATTCAATAATAATAACAAAAAATAAAAAACTTCACGCTATATTCAGCATCTACATGCTGTTACCTATAAATCTGTCTGTGTAGCAGGGTAGGCAGAAGGAACCTAGTTTTAAGACACTCCGTTTCCTACTTTCTGTCTACATTTCGAGACATTACGGAATTTAACATTGTTTTATGTCTTGTTAGCTGACGGATAAAATGAAAATAATTGGAGAGGAAATTGAACCCTCAACTGTGGCAGTTTTCATTCATCCATTGGTTCAGACGCTGTATGGCTGCGCCAATGTATCTCACGTCTCTATCCTTCCACCATGTGGCAAGCAAGGGATCTGTCCCTGCGATCTGAACATAGAGTTAAGACTATTCTTTCTCCACTTTCCTTCCAATTTGCACAAATTACGCGGGCTAATACTTAGTTTAATTTTATATTTCGTTATAAGGAACCTAATGTTAAGGAAGTTCCCATTTTTCGTGCAATTCTTGAGACATTGCGTGTTGAGTGGCGGAACTCAACGTCGTGCTTTGTCTCGTAACCAAAAAGAGAAAATAAAATATTTCTTTATGCCCGAGTGGGAATCGAATCCACAATCGTCGCGTACGGTCGCATACCATATATAGGTGTATTTGGTAAATTAAATTACATAAAAATTAAATAACCTACCCACAAATACCCATTTAAGTAGCTAAATTTTATATTTCTTTTTTAAAATTACATAAAGATTTTGATTCAAACCAACCTATATAAAACAAATTATAAATAGATAATTTAATAAGCAAAAAATTCTAAGGAAAGAAGAAAAACACGAGAGAAAGTTAAAGAGTAAGGACAACTGAATACAAAGACGAATAAATTACCTTTCAATAATACATTTAAATATATAACACAAGTAACAAGAATATTCAATTACAAAATTCAAATCAACAAATCGTATGAATCCAAGTATAATTCGTCCGTTGCTTACACCAACAATTTCTTTATAAAAGGGATGGCAAATTGAAAAGTCGAGTTCCGTGTAATCGAATCGATTCACGGCCCACATCAAAGTCTTAGATTTAATTCGATAAATCGCTTGAAAATTATCGAACAAGCAGAATTGGCACTTCCCTAGCTTACACGGAAACGTCATTTGCTTTTTTAAATATATGTGTAAGCTATGTAGGTATCTCTTTTGTATGCCTAATATTTATCTTATTAAAACTTCTCGTAGATTTTTGGATTTTCTTATACTTGTTTTTAGGTTTCTATGTACGAGTAAATAATATAATATATATCAATCTAAATGTTAATGAACACATTATATGTTCTTATTTTATCATCATATCGCATAGCTTATAAAAATACTTATTTCGGTTACCCATCCTTCGGTAAAGGAGAGTAATGTGCTTTGTTACAATTATCTTTTTATTCGCACATTTATACATCTACCTAATAAATAGTATATTAACTTTTATAGAATACTGTAAAAATATAGTACTGTTGCAGTCAATTGAAATAATTGATCTCGTGACCTCAAGCTTAATATGTGTATCGCTACCGTTAAACTGTACAATAAGTTGAAATTTTTCGCTGTAATTTTTTTAAATTGCCGTCCTGTAATAAAACAAATTATAATTTTAGATTTCAGTTTTATTTCAATTGTAAAATTAATTTATATCGACATTGCTTAATATTACTAGCTAGGTGCCTACTATTTTTAAACTCCGCATATAGCATATAAGATAGCGCATAAGATTACCGATACTAACTAAAAATCCTTATTAAAATCAATTAAACGATCCTATCGGTACAAAACAATATTTTAATAGTGCTAGTACTTAATAATTTTTTATAAATAATTATTTATGGAGAACTTATTTGGGCTAGAAGTAAACATAATTACAGCTAAGAGCTTCTCGTTTTCTTTTAGCTTCACGCTGTTAAGCATATAGCAGGGTGCGTAGAGGGACCTACTAACCTAGTGTTAAGACACATCCATTCCCGCTTTCCACTGAATTCTGGTGGCATTGCGAGTTGAGTGGCAGAACTCACCGCGTTTTACCTCGTCACCAAAGCGAAGAAATCAACATATGAAATATTTAATTTCTCCAAGTGAGTCGAGTGAAACGAAACCACAACCCCCACACTTACACCCGCACCCTTGTGCAAAAATCATAAAATCACAGAAAATAAAAACAAGAAGACCAAAACCATCCGCAAACAACTACCTAAATACGGTATCTGCGTAGCAAATTTCTTTTAACAAATTATAATAGAACTCTCTCAAAGTGATTCTGATCTGATTGAAATAAAATAAGAAATTGAATTTAGGCACATTAAAGAGTGATTTTATTTTCCGCTACGACCGTCGACCGCCGACCGGAGAGCGCGCCCGGGCCCGTTATTGGGTTACTGCCGCTTGGTGGTACCTAAACGCTTTGATCCACCGTTTGATTGTCTGATGTCATCATCTTATTACCTTTCGTTATACTACAAAGGTTAAATTGCAATACTATAATAGTTTATTAAGATTATATTTTTCAGTTTCACGCTGTATCCCGCATGTAGAAGGGTAGGCAGAGGGAGCCTATTAAGACACACTCCGTTCCCCATCTTCCCCCCAATTCTGGAGGCATTGCGTGTCGAGTGGTGGAAATCAACACCACGCTTTTGCCTCAACACAATCTTTATTTTCTCGAATCAGAATCGAATCCACAACCTGTCACGTTTACAGGTTTTTTTAAATTTTATAGCTTTAAATATTGGCATCCCTCTCTAATTACTCTACAAATGGTAGGAAAACTTATGAAGAATGAAAATGTACGTCTCAAAACAGATGATAAGAGATATTTATGGCTAATCGAATATTTCTATCTATACAACTTTCAACTCAAGCAAAACAATAACCATCCCAACAAACAATCCACTATCTATTTACTCACATAACGTCTACCAAATCGATATAAAAATATAATTGGAAAAGTATTAACCGTGAACCTGTACCCCTGGGTCTTTAACAAAAAAGTTAAACCCCTGCTTACCAAGGCATAAGAAACACTTCCTTGCGCCAAATGTCCGATATATTTGCGTTCCCCTTCAGTCGACGGCCCTTACATGTTAAAGAATCCATAAATAATAGAGTTGACGCACAGGATTGTTGGTCCCCTTGTAAATTTACTCTTGTCTATGCCCGCCTAATGCCCCCATTGTCTGAACGGATTTATTATTCATTTTCCTAATACATCTGTGATCTGACGGTTTCGATTATGAGTGGGTACTCACTCGATTGCGGTGAGTGCTGTTTGATATTTGAGTATCAAATGTACTTGTTCTCTAAATTCACTTTGAGAAAATTTTTATAAAATATTACTTTAGTCATAAGTAATATCCATTTTTTTTAAAAGAACGTTAGTGGATGTCACGGTGGGAGTGAAGAAGAACGTGCACAGCTGGTTTGGGTACGTCGAACGAATGAGTGATGAAAGTATGGCAAAATATTTATGATGGAAAAGTGAGTGGTAAGAGATGTAGGGGGAGACCTCGGTTGACCTTCGAAAACACAGTATTAAAGATACTGGAGGAAGGTCACGTAAAAAACATGAGGACCCCCAGAAGGGCATGTATGAAGTGGTTGATGGCAGTGGACGAGACAAAAGAGGAATGTAGAGACCGTAGCGTTTGGCGCTCCGTTCTCTCTGACTACCCCACTAGAGATAAAGCGTGAAGTTAAGTTAAGTTTAACGTTAGTGATGCGTACTTAGCAGTGTGGAATACAGATTCGAAATCCGTCGTTCTTTCTAAATATAAAATTTTGCACAAATAACAACTAAAAATATTAATAAATAAAATAAATATAGAAAAAACCATAAATAGGTAGATATATCATGAAATATTAGTACTTACTCAAAGTAATTTAAGGCATAAAACTCCCGCCCTTTGCCTATACGCAATCAAAAATAAAAAAGGACCATAAACAAAAGCGGCGCGAAACTTATAGTTTAATAATGGCGTAACATTTGTTTGAATTTGTTGGTTGAAGTGGCGCCTGCTGGCAGTTTTATTAAATGCCATGATACCTCTTTACACTTGCTTATTGCCACTTGCGGTTTGCCCTTTTTTTATTTTAAATATAATGAATTTTTAGTGCAGATACAGTGAAAAGTGTAATATTTGTTTTGAATTTTCCGTTTATTTGTGTTGTTGTTGCGTTGTGTGCAACCTTATCGATTTCTTTAATTTTGATTAATGAAAATATTTATTTGTTTAAAATATGCACACATCTATAACTAAACTCATCTGATGAGAGAACGTTTTCTAGAAGGGAAAGGAAAATTCAAAGCTGTCTCACTCTTAATCCATCCGAAAATAGGTTAAGCATAAGCTTATAAAAGCACTTAGCATATTTTTGTGCACTCTACATATACACCTACATACGTGGTGCAGGGGTACAAGCGTTGAGCGTTGAGTTCTACCACTAAACACGCAATGCTTTCAGAACTCGGAGAAAAATCGAAAAAGGAAGATCTTAACACTACGTTCCTTCTACTTACCCTACTGCGTGCGGAATACAATGTGATGTTAAACCGAAAAAAACCTACATACAACTAACTATAACTACATATCTACATTCCCTATATTATATATTGGCTTTTGCCTAATTCAATACTGAAACCTTTTTAAAAATTTTAGGCTAAATCTAAAAGGCTTTTAAAACAATCATAAACAATTGTTATAAATTATAATAATAAATTAGTTAAATTATTAACAAATTTTTCATTATGTCATGCAAAAAAATTGTTTAAATTGGCTTAATGGTGTAATACGAAGTTTTTTGGGTAGTCAATATCTATTGGTCTGGATTTGTGTAAGTGTTGTTTTTTTTTATATTTCGTGACAATTTTTTTTGTTAATAAAATTTCTGGGGTGGGCATGGCCTACCCGGATCCCTTTATTCCTACTCTACTCTATACAGCCCATGCTCTGTCAGTGCACTAAGACTTAGAAATATTTTCCTTTTAGTTGGAAAATATTAGCTTAGAGTAGTAACTTATGAAGTAACAAGTTACAACGTTAGGTACCTACCTCCTATTTATTTATAATTAGTCTTTTCAATAATTAGGTACCTAGGTACTTAACATTAAAAATGTATGTAGAGTATCAAAATTAAATAATAATATTATCTATAATTATCTTTTAAATTATCTTTTTTAATAAAGTAAAAACACTAACTTCTGTGACTATCATCAACAGCCTAGCCCTAAGCTTTTCGAGTAACATTTAATATGTAATTTAACATAATATCGAGGGAGCTCGCGATATCTATGGTAAATGGGTCTCAGAAAAGACGTCCATTTTGATTCGGAGCAAGAAATATGCGTAAAGGTATGTCTATGCGTATAGGTACGAGTACGGCGGCTACGCAGGAGGTATATAGGGGACAGTGAGAGTGCTGTACTCTGATATATATTGATGCTGGTACAGTCTGCGTCTGGTTACATTTTCAGAGGATTTGATTTTTTTTTGTGTTTGTTTGGTAGTTCATGTTTTCTTTGGTTGAATGGAAAGTAGAGAAAGGAGTTTTTTATTTATTGGTTTCTTTTGTTAGCCTCGCGATATTTGCACAAATATTTGATGATTTGATATGTGACTCAGTTATACAAATCAATTTTAAAAGAAAATTACGATATTTATATTGTCATAACATTATCATTAAAATAATGATATAGGTATAGGTATAGTTTGTACTTATAATTGTTACGTCCTTAGGTAATATTTTTGACTCAGTCATTTTTAGTATATTGTTTAGGTATATGATAATAAGGTTACGTCTTGTTTAAACGTACGTTTAGTTTTCTAATATATAATTGTAGCGAAAAAGAGCTTTGACGTAAAAAAATATAAAATACAAAGGTTATACTGGCAATCTTCTTCTAATCAGACATTTTTTAACGAATTATTCAATTCGGTTTTCGTCGTAAAAGCGATCCTTGATAATTAATTGATATCATCTATGTGAATTAGATGACATGAGATTTTTAATTTCATTGATTATTTGTTATTACTAATGTATGAGAATCGTTAAAAATTCCTTGTAATTTTTAAATATAAATAAATTACTTTAGGTTGATATAATAAAAGATTTTTTTAACTATCACAGAAAATCAATAAAAATAATGACAATAAACAAAATATTTACCAAATGAGAAAACTTTGTGGGATATACCATGTTACGCGCAGCAGCCGGCAACGGGGCGCGGCGTGCGGGCCGAAGATAAGCGGCTTAGCTCCGCATCTGACAGGGACAGCACTATACCCGACAACCTTACGAGTGAGCGAGACAACAACACATCACTATATACATCTGCGAGTATTACTGCGTACAACGAGTCCCCTTTACCAAATTCAAAAAAGCATTAAGTCCAATATGCTATGTTTCATTTTGAACTTTAATTATCTGTATTTAGATTTTGTTTTATTTAATCTGTGGCTGTCAGTTGGGTGGCGGGAAATATGGCGCTAAAATAAAAATACATTTTCGAGGAATATCTACGACGCTACAAGTAAAGTTTGCTTTGGTATAGTTATGTATAGGCACAATTTACCGTGGCGTCTAAACAGCTAATTTTAAGAGAACTTTAACCGAGTGGAGTAAAGATTTCGATGTTTTTTATTTTAATGATGGCGGCCTTACATTATAATGTTACGTCGCCTTCTCGTTGTATATAAGTTAGTATATGCCATAAAACTTCTGTTAAGTATATATTTTTTAAATAATACTCATTAGGTTTTTAAAGCTGAGAATCGAAGGTAAAACATATTAGTTCTACATCATAAAAAATACAAACTGTTTTTATTGGAATCTTTAAAGGTTTCCTCATATTTTTTGCCTTGCTTTTATCTTTTATTAAAATAGTAGGTAGGTATTTAGAAAAAATAAATGAAATAAGTTTTCTAGAATTTCATTTCACTTAAGCCACAGAGAATAATACTTGCAATTTTAATTTTACTCCTAGTTCCTAGCTAGTTCCTAGAAAATGTTACTCGTTGAGTTATTGTACTCTGGCACTTACTTAGGTTTGGGTTTGAGCGTACAATACCTATACCTAGATCTCATATTGCAGCATTTACAGCTATATAATAAAGTATCTAGCCTATATAAGTGATGATACCTACTTATTACTACCTTATTACTTAAGGTTAATATTTTTCAGCTGTTAATGCGAAATTTACCTACTAAAATTAAATTCTATTTCATTACTTCGATTATTTCCTTTAAATTCTTAGGCATGAACACTTATTTCTTCAAATAATACTTATATTAATTTAAAATTAATTATTCCAAGAAACCATGAGTAAAAATTTAATTCTTTTTTTATTATGTTGTCATTGTAATTTTGTTGACTTGTGAATTCTTTTCATTTGGCTCTCACTATCTAAGTAACTACTAAATCTCATCATCATCATCATCATCAGCCTGTCCTCATCCACATAGGCCTCTCCAATGGCACGCCACTGAGCTTCAGCTCTTCGCATCCAGCCGTTACCACCCACTTTGCGAATATCGTCACCTCATCTACTACTGGAGGACGTCCTACATTATGCTTTCCGAGACGTGGTCTCCACTCTAGAAAGCGCTTACCCCAACGGTCATCGGTTCTGCGGCAATTGTGACCAGCCCATTGCCACTTTGGTCTGTCGATAACCTTAGTTCTCTGTTGAATAACTTCATTTCGAATTCGATCCTTCAGAGACACTCCAAGCATAGTCCTTCCCATAGCACGTTGAGTGACTTTAAGCCTGGTGGACCACTGTCAGTGTCCACGTATCGGCGCCGTATCTCATAACTGGTTGGACGCACTCGTTAAAGATCTTCGTCTGACGTCTTTAGCGAGTGTCTTCTTTCTCTATATCGGACAAAGTACCTAATAATTAATTACGAAGATAAGCCTTTTATTTTTATAATATTGGCTTTTAAAGTCTAATTTACGCACTTAATATTTTAGACCTAGTCATAACAGCTTATCTTCTAGCTCTTGGATCTCTGCTTGTAACGAAACCGTAAGTAGATATTAAGTGGGTAATTTTCTTCATCTTCTCATGAAGCATATGACATTTTTAGTGGCCAGTTGTAACGCAGGGGCACAAGCGTGTAAATAAGCAAGCACTGTAAATACGGGAGGTTCGATTCTCTTACGAGGAAATTATTAATATTTTAATTTCGACCGTGACGCTACTCAACACGCAGTGCCTTCAGAATTCGCTTAATATTTTGTTTAAGAATTGGAACCCCGATTTTCATATAGATTATCTACATTACTTATGATTACATACCACTTACTTTACTAATAACTAGGACCTAAATTATAAAAAAATATAATAAGCAAACACAAATAAAAACAAATCAAAGTAACCTGAGCCCATCATTCACGTTAGTGTCACATTCTTCCGCTGTAGGTGGCTCGGGTGACGGCGGCGTGCGGCTTCAGTCGACGCCCGAGTCTAACCTATTGGGTTACCGAAACAGCTAGCTTTACTGTTTTGTATTTTATACTTTGATTAAATAGATAGGTTACTAATTAAAAACTTGGAACGGGCTAATAATGTGGGGGACAGCTAAATACTTGTAAAGATGAACAGACTATATCAATTTAGATTAGATTTTAATTATAAATATCTACCTATCTAGCAGAGGCCGTCGTGACGCAGCGGCACAAGGATGTGACTGTAACGCAACGGTTGTGGGTTCGAATTCCACGTCCCAGGAAGTATAATATTTATATGTATTATATTTCCACTTTTTTTTTGCTCTGGTGTCGAGGCTAAGCGCAGCGTTGAGTTCTGCCACTCAACACGCAATGCCTCCAGAAATCGGCAGAAAGTGGTAGCTTAGGTATCCCTTGTCCTGATACATAACTGCTTACCAAACTTGATTAATTTAGAACAAGTGGAGACATCTGTTGGAAAAACTATAATTACATTTCAAAAGTCACCGCGGCAAAGAGGCGGTCTTGCAGTGCCATCTACATTTCTTGCAAGCATAAAATGATATATTTATTGAAATAGCATATGATAGAAAAATTACATTTTTAAATTAAATATTAATTATACTTATATGTGTTCACGTAAAAAATATTTTATTAATTTTATTTGTTATAATACTTTATACTAATATTTTATATTGGCAACATTAAAAGAACAATTTTAATTTTAGTATTGACATTGTGCAGCTTGCACATTGCAACACTTACAAAGTCTAGACATGGCGCGCCTCAACAGGATGTTTGGAGTGTTAAACATATTTATATATTTTAGTGTATTATTATGTTATTTTACAAATTCTGCAAATGCAAATGTCGAATTAAACGAGGACAACTGGCAGCAGATGCTTGAAGGCGAATGGATGATTGAATTGTAAGTGTTTATTGTCACCGGTACCGTACCAATTTTCAGAACGTGTCATAATTTTTCTTTCTATTAAAAAAATATGGTTATTAGGTTAAAAATAAACTTCTTTATTTTATTTAATACTACGAGTACTACTATAAAAACGTTTTAATAATAAAGCAGTAAATGATGAACATTTTGTCTATTCAAGAAAGGTCAATAAACTACTACAAGGTCGTTAAGGTCTAAGCACTATTTAGTCACCACATTCCCGGCTATTGTGTGTTTTATATAATAGAATAAGTTTTTCTACAAAATATCATTTCATCGTAGAGTAATGGAAGTCAAATAGAAAATTGCTTCATCCAGACATGACCATGACTCATATAATAGGCTAGTAATTGAATACTGCATCGATTTGTAAATTTTCGTTGCATAATATCCTTGAGAGTGATACTCTCGTACTCCGATTTCATTTCTGTCATTTGTTACTTTATTAAAGTTGTTTTACGGCATATTGTCATTAAAGTACCAATATATCAGACGCAATAGCAAATAGCATCACAGCAAAATTCGAAATAAATGTCCAAATTTCGAAGTAGTAGGTGCTGTTTTTCTTTATCAAATTCAATTAGTATTTAATATGTACAAAATGGACATGCCTCAAATTATATTGTGTAAACTGAATGACTTCTTAAAAACATTCCTCTATGTTTATAAATATCAGCAAGAATTTTATATACAAATATTTGTCTTCATTATTGTTTTAATCTGGTCTGTCTGTCTAAATATAGTTAGTTGTATGCTTATACATGAATTTTCTTTATGTATGATCTGATGATGATGATATCTCTATGATGTATCCTATACATAGCGGAGTTAAACATAGGGAAGCTATTGTTTAGACACTGTTCCCATTGAGACACTTCTGTTTCCTACTTTCAACTAATTGGTTCTTACTAAATACCAATGCCTCCATAATTCTGGAGATATTGGCTACAAAACAACAACAAATTTGGACTATTCTATAATTTATTACATATGTACACCTACTTTAAAACAAAATTGGTTAACAACACCTGCATAATGACATCGTTGCAAGAACACAAGTTACCTGCCTGATTCACTGTTTATACCTCATGTTTCCTGCTTTCAGTTGCTAATTTTAGCATTGTTTTGATAATTTTCTAATTAATATGTATTTATAGGATTCTGTTTAAATTGTATTAAACACTAGACATATTTAAAAAATTTTTTGCCTCTTCACAAATTGATATTTTAAATTAACCTTTTTAACTGGTTTAGTCATATATATTTACTAAATATACATTTTGAGAAACCTGTCTGTTTACCCGCAATCATGGACTACAGGAAAGTGTTTAAAAAATTGTTATAATATTTGAAATAATTCTTTTAAAGGTTCATTTTAAATGCATAAAAATAGTAAAAATGTTATTGTGGAGTAAGCTAAAAAGCCGGTATTAATAATTAATTCACCTCACTCTTGTTTGTAGTGAAGCTTAATGCTGAACTTAGTCAAACTATAATAAAGAAATGAAAGATTAAAAGTAATTTATACATTCAAGTGGAATTTGAGATTTATAATCATCATGTTCTGTTAGACATGTTTCAATTCAGAGTATTGGTTCAAAGGTAGATGGATCTTGTATTTTTAAGGTTGCTAAAAACAGTATAATATGGTATTAAAACTAAATATAAACTTTAATGGACATTAGTTAAAAAGAGGAAACATTTATGTTGTATCAGATATGATCAAATCTTTTTTATGGGCATTGTATCTATTTTAATTTAAATTACGGGAAAAATATCATACCTATCCTGTAATATAAAAGACTTATTTTTACTTAGTTTATTATATATTTGTATGAGGCTTTTTCGTATTGATACTAAAATGTACCTATTTCCTTGTCGTTAAGGTTACCTGCTAGAGGTGCTTTATGTCAATCGATAACGCAATTGCAGTGGACCGAGTGAATATCCGAATAACCTAACATGAGTAAAAAATGTATAACGTATTTTCGTTTCCCCGATAAGGAAAGACAAAGCGTAGCATTATGTTTCGCCATTCAACACGTATTGTTTCTTAAAAAATGAAGAGAATAGAGTGCCTTGATTCTTTTTATTAGTTTGTAGTAAATATAGAAACTAAAAAGTATAACTAACTGCGTTCCCTTTCAAAGAGCATTCACGTTTGCCTTGAATAAAAACAATAATATTATGTTTTTCTTAACGTTCCTTGAACATGAACTTTAATCTCGTTGTTAACGAGTATGCATTTACAAAGATAAAAACAGGAAAACACGTCACTATTGTGATATTAGATACTGTTAATTAGGTTTACCGTTATGTTCCTTCTATACCTTGTCGTTGTATGATAAATTGTCCTATTTTTGCTTTGGATATTTGTTTTTTTACTGATAATCATTATTTTTCTTATTATTAAGCTAGGGAACCTCGTGTTAAGATGCTCCGTTCCCCATTTACTTCCGATCATCGATTTTATATTTCGATCGTGGCTATAAGACAATTCATTCTCCCAAATGGGAGTCAGACCCGTAACCGTCTCGTTTACAATCGGACTGATGCCACCACGCCACACATGACTAAAATAATACATAATTCTATCGTTTTTATTATAGGTGTATATATTGTTAAGATACATGCAAAAAGAGAATAATCTTAATCTTTGTACTTAATTTTTGCACAAGCTAATTATAAAAACAAACAAACAAAGCACATCTAATACCTATTTATTTACTTTGTACTTTTCTTACGTTTTAAATGATAATTCTGTTTGGATAGATAAAGATTGTTTATTCAACTTAATTTAAATAAAATTGGAGTACATTTATTTATTTCCTACAAAAAGTTGATATATTAGTTCGGTGTTTTTAAGAATTTGCTTGGTTGAACGCAGATATCTGGAATACTGTTTCGAATTGAACATTTTTTTTCATATTCTAGTCCATTTATTGGAGATATCTATAGGCTATATTAAATTACGTTATCATTTCGATGTAAAAAGTGGTTTATGTTTTACCTGCGGTCAGAGAATCAAAAATCTAAAATTTATTACATAATTTTTTTTACAGCTACGCCCCATGGTGCCCAGCCTGCAATGCGCTGTCGCCAGCGTGGAAGGAGTTATCGAATAGGGCCAAAACGAAGAAATTGGATATGAAGGCCGGCGCTATAGACGTCACTAGTTCACCCGGCCTGAGTGGACGATTTGTGGTCACCGCGTTGCCTACTATATATCAGTCAGTGGCTTTTTGAAATATAATTGAAATTAATGTAATTGAGAGAGAAGAGAATTGAGACAAACCGTNTTAAGAATTTGCTTGGTTGAACGCAGATATCTGGAATACTGTTTCGAATTGAACATTTTTTTTCATATTCTAGTCCATTTATTGGAGATATCTATAGGCTATATTAAATTACGTTATCATTTCGATGTAAAAAGTGGTTTATGTTTTACCTGCGGTCAGAGAATCAAAAATCTAAAATTTATTACATAATTTTTTTTACAGCTACGCCCCATGGTGCCCAGCCTGCAATGCGCTGTCGCCAGCGTGGAAGGAGTTATCGAATAGGGCCAAAACGAAGAAATTGGATATGAAGGCCGGCGCTATAGACGTCACTAGTTCACCCGGCCTGAGTGGACGATTTGTGGTCACCGCGTTACCTACTATATATCAGTCAGTGGCTTTTTGATATATAATTGAAATAAATATAATATTTTATTTCACGTTTAAAGCTGCATTCCGTATATAGGCAGAGGGAAGGGACAAGAGAGAGTTGAGACAATCCGTTCCTCACGCAACGTTACGTATTTTAAGATGAGTAAAAGGAGTGTTCTGGGTAACACAATACGACTTTAAATACGTTATGGGTTCAATCCCCACTTGGGGAAATGAACATATTTAAATTATTGTCATTTACCCACTGTGGAAGGCTTAGCGCAGCGTTAATTTCCGCCACCTAATACTTTATATCTTCAAACAGATAAACATTTGTTCTCTATAAATAAAGGCCCTGTAAAATATTTACTTTTAATAGATTTTAGACGTAAAACGAAAAAATATTATTTAGTATTGAATTTATGTTACTGTTGGAGATAATAATATCATATTTTATCAGTTAAATTTTCCTGGATACAGTGTTTATACAAATTCAGGAAAACATAGTGTATACAGGATATTTCGATAGTTGCAATATTTGCCATTAATTTTATTTATTTTTCCGTATTCGTCGTTGAAAATATGCTTAATTCGAGAAATTCCGTCCGTTGGGAATAATGTTAGAAATTACGTTGTTCATTGCCAGACACTGCATGACACCTGCCAGACACCTCTGAACTATAATAAGTACGAACGTAATATACTAAGGTTATACATAGTAATTGATATGGACAATTTATAAATATTTTAATTAACTAATTTGTAAAAATATTATTTGCTTCTAATATAGGATTGGGGGTGTCTGGCAGGGAGTTAAAACCGTGCTAAGGGTCTGGCAATGATAACGTCATTTATAATATTATTGCCAAGAAAATATGAAAAACTGAGCTTTATAATTTAACAAAAGTTAGGTACTATTTTTGTTATATATAGTTACATAATAACCTATGTAACCACGAACATCCATAATTCCTACGAGTAATAATACTTACCTTTATTTTACAAAACCTGAAACTTTCAGGTTTTATAAAATAACGAAGATCTGGCTGCTATTGACTCTCTATGTAATATTCCAGTGTAAAAGACGGCCAATTTCGTCAATACAAAGGTCCACGGGACGCGGATTCAATGCTCAATTTCGTAGAGAAGAGCAAATGGAAGCAAACCGAAGCCCTGCCGTCGTGGAAGTCTCCGGACTCGATACAGATGGGACTTGTAGCTCAGTTCTTTAAGCTTAGCCAGAATTTGCGAGTGAGTTGTCGAGTTTTTTAATAATTTTGCTTTTTTTTGTTTGGAGATGTGATTATGTAAGAAAATGTCGTGAAAATGAAATTTCGAATCAAAAATTTAGAAGAAAAAAAGAAATCAATGTTTTTTTGTGAAATTTGGAGAGAGTACAATATTATAATTTATTTTTTTTGTTTCCAGGGCATTCACAATGTTTTAATGGAGACCTACGGACTTCCAACATGGGGCTCCTATCTAATATTCGCGTTGGGGACAATATTCATCGGTGCATTGCTAGGATTGGTAATTTTTGTAATATACTCCATTTTTCATTATCATTTTCATTTGTTTTTGTTTTCTTATTGTGGTTGTGGTTTATTTGAATTTTTGGATAGCTTGTATGTAAATTATGCGGTTTTTTTTATTTCTTAACTATAAAAATTATATATTAACTATATGCATTTTGCTTTTTTTAATTGTTACGTGTATTTTATTTCTTTTACTAATATAATATGTTGTTTCTACTAACAAATATTGTTTTCATGTTCATTCTTTTTTATACAAGTTGCATGTAATTGATTTTTTTAGTATTTTTATAACTATTACAGCAAGGAAGGTTAGCATGAAAATTCCAAGTTTAATATATAAACACATTGGATAATTTCGTCGATATTTCATCAAAAAGACTATAGGAGAATGTTAATAATTATTTTATTTACTGTAAATTCTGATACGTGTTTCTTAATAATCACTGTTTTTTTATTAATAATAACTTTTGCAATGACAAAGCTAAATATAAACGACATAAAGCTTTAATTAGTATTAATACTATACTACTAATATTATAAATGTGAAAATTTGTGAGGATGAATGTTTGTTGCACTTTCACGTTAAAACTGCTGAACGGATTCAGATGAAACTATAATTTACGTAAAGATTTTGTATAATTTGCCTAATACATCTGGCGAAGCCTCGTTGGAGTAGCTATTTAAATATATATAATAATGATTTATTTTCCAGATTCTAGTTTGTATAATAGATTTATTATACCCACCGCGTCGTTCGGAAAAAGTTTTCATTCAACAACTTGATTCACAAAAAGATAAAAAATCTGATGATGAACAGGTATATTATAAGTTTTTGTTTTTTTTTTCCTTCCAAGTCCCTGTAAAAAATATATATTCTTCCACTTTTTGTCTTTATTACGGTAGTAAAGTAACAATAATTTAGTCCCCAATACCAATCACCCGCAATCATCGCGTTACTTGCTAGTTGATTTTAATTGGTAGGTGTTCAACTAAATATTAAATTGAATGAATTATTTTTAATTCACCGCTCTGATAAGACAAAGCACGGCGTTAAGTTTCGCTATCTTACACGCTATGTCTTCATTATTCGAGAATGAATCGCCCTACATTGTCATAACACTAGCGGACAGGTGCAATAAATATTGAGAAATATACATATAAAGTATGATGTATTTACAGGAATTAATCAACGATGACATAGTAGATGATGCCAGTCCTCAGGACAGTGATGCTGAGAAGAATTCACCAAGCGATGTATGTATATAGAAATGAAACATACATTAAAATTCGAACATTCGAACCGATGTCTATTGTTTACTGTTCAAGCTGTTCTGAACACTATGCTATACGTTCTTCTCTAACTACGTCAAAAATTTTGAACATTACCAGTGATAATTCATTAAACTTCATGGCGGCCACAACTCGTCGATCGTGCTGTACAAGACTATAAAACACAGCATACAGCGACTGACAGTAAAGGCGACGGTTATGGGTTCTGCCATAAAACACTCTCCTTCTGCTTGTAAAACTAGAAAACAAACTAATTTTATATATTTTTTCTTTCCAGTCGTCAGAAGACGATAATCAAAAGGAAAAAGAAACGGAAAAAGCAAGCGGAGATGATAAAACTGAGAAACAAGAAGTACGCAAACGTAGGACCCGTAAAGCTGATTGAATATTATACTACATATTAATATATATAGAAAAATAAATTAAATGCACTTAATATATGTATTTTGAAATAATATTGATATAAGTTTTTATGGTATGTATTTTTTTTAAAGGTTGTGTGTAAAATTATTTTAATCGAATATAAGAAATGTCAATTTCTTATTTTATTTATTATTTCGTCTTATTAAATCAATAAAATACATATATTATGTGTAATTTTTTTAATATGAAATTAGCACTTCGAATCTTTTCTTTTGATTCAGTTGACTTTGTCTATAATCTGTTTTACACTTAATTAGAATGAAAATTAATGGCAATTAAATTCCGGTATAACCATTTGTTTCCCTACATATTATACATATATAATAATTACATGTGTTGTCGAAATGAAGGTAACGTAACTGATTTTTTTTATTATTATGATAAACAGGCTTTTTCTCACCAGTTTTTAGCAAAATAAAAAAATAATATGAGTTCGAACACTTATACTATTGTAAAGTTATTGAGATTTATGTTTACGTAATAAATATAATTGAGAAGAGTCGCCATTTTTAATATTTTGCTACGTGAAATAAACAATTTTGGTCATTACCGGTAAGTATGCTTAAATAAAAATAACAAATAATGTTTAAAACATTAAAATTCTTATATTATAATAATTAAAATCTAATAATCGCTTTTTTAAAGCTCAACATTGCATTTACAACGCCATCTTGAATTTCCACAATGAAAATTAAATGATATGAACTTATTTTTTTTTAGTTTTTACTAATTAATTAATATTTTAAGGCACCAAATTGTAATGTATTAAGCCACACGTTATAAAGTATTATTTTTTTTCTTAGTATTAGTTTTTTTATGTCATTTTTCTTAATTCTACAGTTTAAAGAAAACTCGCCGATAGATTTGTTAAAGAACATTCCGAAGTAGATATTTTTCTTTGACATGTTTTTTTATTGAAATTATTTGTTTTACTTATTTATATGATTCTTGGGTAAAATACAAATAATTAAATTCTTCATAACTGTTTGATAAGTTATACTTAAATTTATCTGATAGACTTCTTTCTTTTTATTGCTATCCTAAAAAAGGAGCAACTTACATAAATTTAATACTAATTTAGATTTAAAGTTATACAACAATTAGAATTGTTATAAATTTTATAGCTCTTATTGTTGATTCACCGTAAAGCTAAAGTAAAAGTAAAAATTAATATTTTTAATTAAGTAAATATAAGAAGACTGCAGTTTAAATTTCCATTTAGAATATTAACAGTAACTTATCAAATAGTTAAACTTGGTTTAAATAAACAAAGCTTATCTTTATTCACATTACTATTCTTATAGAATTAAACTGAATTGTATTTTCATTTGTTATTGTTTTCTATATATAATATATTTATATAGGTGTACATTATAATTGACATAAAAATAAATAAATTACTAATACATTATATACTATTAGTAAAAAGAATTTTTAACTGCCGTTCCCAAAACATGTTATAGACTAATATCTAGATATATAATACTCAATTATATTACTGTTATCATCATATTTTACTCAACTTTTATGTCATTTTTGTATTTTTTGTTCAACTACTGGACGGACATGCATTTTTTTATATATATTTATTTGAAAATCTCACGTTACTATTTAGTTGTTCGTCCAATTCCATACAAAATTGCCTTGTACAAAGACTAGTGTATTTAGTGCGTGTAATAACTTGTGGCTCGCTAATAAAATAATCACATTTATAATGGAGTTTTATTTTGTATATAAATATATTTTTTATATTGTAACGAAATAGCTGTTTTTTATTGAAATAAATGTTAATATTTATTTCTGAACAATAATTATACTAGATTTTGACTTTATTTTTGTAAATTAACAGAGCTCAGAACAGGTAAGAAACAAATAAAATGAGATAACGACTATGGCGTGCAATGGTTATAACTACTTTTTAAAAAGTTGGAATACAAAAGTATACATGGTGCATGTTACATAAACTGATTGCGTATTCTTTTTTCAAATTCATAATGAAAATGACGAAATTTCTGTTAAAATGGTTACAGATCATAATAAAATAACCATTACCAGACAATAGAATAATAAAATGAAAAACTAATAAATTAATACTTTTATAACCAGCTTCACGCTTTTTACCGGCCTAATTGCCATTGTGCGATGAATTTCTAATCAAAACGGACAGGATAGCAAAACGAACATGCATTCTCCCAAACGAGAATCGAATCCCCAACCAAACGTCCCACAGCGCCACGCCACTCTTGTGATCATTTTGTTCTCATAGATACCTAAGCATACATTACACACCACAACAAACCACAAAATAAAAACAACCAAACAAATTTCAATTATTTTATTCAGATATTTACATGAAATAATTAAGTATTGAGATAATTTCACGTAATCGCATTATACTTCGTAGGTATGTATATAATAATAATAATATTAGTCAATAATTTAGTTTAGATTTACATTCAAAAATTATATTAGCGGTACACGTCTAGATACAAGGAAGTATTAGGTATATAAATATAAATAATTATACATAAAGACTAATTTAAATACTAATAGTTTCTCAGCGATTATTCAAAGATCACGCAACACAACTATGTAATTATAACGTAAAGCATACTATAAATATATTTGAGTTTTAGTAAATATCCAAATTATATGATATAATATATGTGTCGCAAGCATTCGTAGTAGTGACTTCGTGAAGCATTATATGTATTTATTGGTATATAATAACTATAGAAGAGGTTATTGGAGTTATTTACTTAGTGTATTAATAATTACAAAAAAAAAACAAAACTGACTTAATTGAGCTATTAGGGAAACATGATAATAGCGGGTTCGATTTCCACATGAAGGATTTTTTTTTAGCTTCACCTTTCATGGCGCACACAGCAAGGGAGTCAAAGTGAACCTAGTATTACGTAGTAACCAATTTTTCGGATCAAAGCGTATCGAGTGGCGGAACTTAACGCCGGGGTGTCTTCTTGACAAAGTAATCGAACCCACAATCATTTATACTCAAATACGACTTTATTAAAAAAAATGTTATTTAAGAAAATCAAATATTTAAACGGAATTATTTAAAAGGTAAATACTATTAACTTCAATAATTGACAACACTACCTTACACACACACTAAGTAAATAACACCAAATAACATTAAAATTGTGTCTAATCAACAAGATTTGTGTATAATGAATGGAAGTTAATGAGACAAGAACACACAAACGGATAAACAATATAATTGTATATATTGGATAATCTCTTCCGTTTGTACATTATTATCTTTACATACTAGTTATCGCACGTGGCTTTAGTTATTATGGCGTTTATTTTTGGGTATATTTATTTAAAAACCAGTTAAGAACCAACGGACAGACATTATCGTATAGGATTAACAATATAATACACAATATCTAAGTATATCGTATATAATTGCGTAATAAATATCTAAATTTTAGCAAAATCTACATTTTATATAAATCCCGTTTATCGCGAGATCGATCAATTTAAGAGAGTTTCTTTCATATTTTACACTCTACGGCAATTTTGTGTGATTTTCGTTTAGCTTCACCTCTATACAGCATATATCAGAATAGGCAGAGGGACAGAATAGGCACTTAGTGTTAGGACACTCCTCTCCCCACACACCATGATGTCATCAATTATTTGAATTACTCCCTCGAATAGGAATCGAACCCACAACCGCCATATTTAATGAGAGACGCTGCGCCGCTGCCAAGCGACGGCCTTATTACTGCTTCAGTGACTTTATAAAACGTATTTAGAGAAATTACGTAACAAATCACTTTGTTTTATTAATATGTATGACGAGGTCGTGAGGACCGGAGTGTTTTGACACTGGGTTTCCTCTGCCTATCCTGCTATATGCGGGATACAGTGCGAAACTAAAAAATATACATATATTACTTCTATACAAGGAAACATCTGTTACTGTTTCTTTAATCATAAATTTTAGTGCAAGCGGGTGATTAACCCACTATGCCTTAGACCGTTAGCGGGTCTGCCGCCTTGGAGCCTACGGTCATGCTCAGTTATGTTTCGGGTATCTTCCCTCCTTAGTGATTGTATTCTGTTTTATGGCGCAGAATGTTCGCCTTTGCCCCGCCTCCTCAGCTCAACTGCGACTTCGAGGCAGTGGGCACGCGGTAGCGTGGTCGCAGCAGTTCCCAGTTCGTGTCATGGAACCAAATTAAACGAGAAGCTCAAGATCGTGCAAAATGGCGAAACTCTGTGGCTGCCCTCTGCCCCAACTCGGGGATATAGGAATATAACATCAGTCAAGTCACAAGGAAACATGTGATGTCTATATACGGAATAACTGCCCAAAGTAGAAATATGAAAAACACACCCTTAAATTCTAAAAAAAAAAACATTTTTAAATCTATAATTAATTTTTTTATGATTATTAGGTTTGTTGATAGCCAATTGTTTTATATTGATGATACATAATTCAATAAGTAATGTAATGTAACACATTCTTTTTAGACGCAACATTTAAAAAAAAGTTAAGTCAATTCGTATTATTTTTTTACAATAAAGCGTCTTTTCTTATATAGATGGAAACTAGAATGTGTATTAAATCCTCGAATAATATCCGATTAAAATACGACAATAATCAGTTCTTGTATACATTTTTTTTATCAAGATAAATTCATTATTAAGACAAAAAGAAAAACTTTACTACATTTACTTATCTTTGGATGAGAATCTAACTTTAAGACAAAAAAACATTCAAATCTTACCTAGTTACAATAATTGAATTGGAATTTTAAAAATAAAAAAATACCATAGACATAATATTTTTACAATTTAAAAATTAATGTAAAAAAACCTCATTATTCTTAAAAAAAACATTCGACACAAAAACAAAGACTAGATTGTTAAATAATAATTATGCTACTTAAATTAAGTTTCTCAATCGCAATGAGATTTCTACGACAAAAAATACACAAAAAAGATTTTTATTATAATAAAATATCTATACTAATAAAACGCAAATCACTATATTTTAAAATACTTTGTGTATTATTCAATAGAAAGAAAAAATCTGTAAGAATTGTTAGTGAATTAAAAACTTGCATCAAACTTTATCACCCTTCTGTATATTACTGTAAAAGTTAACTTGTAAATAAAAAAATATTGTAATTTTACTTTTTTAGAACATTGTAAAGGTGTAAAATAACACTTTAAATATGTGAAATACATTGTAATATTTCTTAAAATACTGCAAAATATANNNNAATTATATTAGGCTTTTATAGAGTAGTTAAAACTGTGGTTTCATTTAAAGTGGTGCTGACAATTCCACCTGTATAATAATATATAGGTACAGAAAATGTGAAACATTGTTTCTTGACTTTTAATGTACTAATTATAAAACACACAATATTTTTTTTTGTATTAGAANATAACTTTTTCATTTTTGGGAATTATTTTTTTTCCGAATTATATTAGGCTTTTATAGAGTAGTTAAAACTGTGGTTTCATTTAAAGTGGTGCTGACAATTCCACCCTGTATAATAATATATAGGTACAGAAAATGTGAAACATTGTTTCTTGACTTTTAATGTATTAATTATAAAACACACAATATTTTTTTTTGTATTAGAATGAAATAAACTATCAATAACCTCTATCCTAAAGAAAACACATTTTTTACACAGAATGACAAAGTTTGAAGCGTTCAATATTAAAAAATATATAAAATGTTAAACTTTAACAATAAGTTAGTAAAATTGGTCATGATCATTGAAAACGTGAGTTAATTTGGCAGTGTTTAGATTTATTAATCTTCAAAACTAGCATTGTCTATTTTTTTAACTAGTGTTGCCATTACAATGAATCTCATTTTAAACAATATATAATGGTAATAATAAATACTGAGACATTCTCCTTTTCATTCATACGTATATTATTTTAGGACAACACCAGTTTATTTACAAAAAATAAAATTGTCAGAAGTTTAGCTAAAAGTTAACATTATATTTCACGGTGATTATGATAGATTATTAAGAAATTTCGCTATAGTAAAAAGGACGAACAGACCTACAGCTAGTGTTAAATACGTTGCCATATTAAAAAAAAGTCGCCATTTTGAATTAAAACACTAAATATTAATCGGCGGTAAGAATGGTACATGACGACAGAGTATTATATTATAGCCTTAAATTTAAATAAATAATTTGGTTAAAACTTAAAACGTACTCACGTCCATTAATTACGCGATTAGACATAGATTACAAAATTCGAGAACATAAGTATTTTTATACTATTTAAAAAAACAATTCATCATCAATCGTTAAATATAAAAGTCCAAGTATATCTTACTTTAATACAATTTTATTATGATATTTCATATATTTAATAAAAAAATTATAATGATTAAAAGACATTACAGATATGACTTCTGTTATCAAATGTCAAATGCCATTTGAACAAAATAAATAGCCTATTTTAGTTTTACATGAGTTATCCACATTTTAAGTACAATTAAATAATTAATGGAATTTACGAGCATATAATAAATAAAGATCTTACAATACAGAATAAAAATCATAAGATATATATCCGTGACGTCATATCACCCAAACGTCATGCATGTTAAAATTATCGTTCAATATAAAAAAAAACAAGGTAAAATCATGTAAGACTAAAATAGCAAACGTCCAATAAAAGTGTCCCGAGTCTAATACAGGTAAAATACATAAATTGATATAAATAAAAAATCGATACATTTCAATAAAAATAATAAAATCCAATACAAACATGTATTATTATAATTTAAAATATGTTACTAATTGACCTAAAAGCCACTTCAGGTTAAATACATTCTAACTAGGCAAATATTATTATCGCGTATGGAAGGGTATAGTAGTTATAAATGTATGTAACATACAAATTTTATACATAAAAGATAATTTTAGGTATTTTGTAAAGAAATATAACCAAGAGAAATATATTTTCAAATAAAAATGGATTATAAAATAAATTAAGAATATTTTTTAGTCAGTCAATTTTCTTTTCAAATGAGATTTTACAATAATTTAGATCGAATAAATAAATCAGTATTTAATATATAAGTAGGTACATAACGTTCAGGAACCGAATTGTAATATAATATTAAATAATAAAAAACAAATATACATTTTAAAGTTGTTTTGAAAATTTATGATTTGACAGTCATTTTATATTTTTAATAGGAACGAAAATTCAATAATTTTGAGTATTTACCATTTAATTTGCAAAAAAAATTTCGACTTTTACTATAAAAACATATACGCCAATTTAATATATATATATTTACCAGTGAAAAGGTAAAAATTATACTAATATTAATTTTTTATTAGAAAAAAGAAAACCAAAACTGGATCTATTGGAAGATTTGTGATACTATTATATAAACCACATGTCATTGTAAAATATATCTTACTATATAAAATTGGGAATTATTTTATAAAAATGATTCATTATAATATTTTAATGATGCTTTAAGTAATGGAAGCAAGACTATGCGGTGTTTTATTAATTTCTATAAATATAATTATATATATAAAAAAAGGGAAATGGTAAGTGGATTACATCAAAATGATATATGCACAAAAACACTAAATTCTTAATTGATTTCTATAGGATGAAACATCATCAAAATATTTAATTAATAATAGTTTGTAAACTATATAATAATCTTAATACATATATATCACTTTATGGTAAACGTTTATAGTCCACGGTTGCACATTAATCTGTGTATTTGTCTGTTTGTTCAACAAAAACACGCGTAGAATCTGGACATGTCGATTTTCCAATACGTGTCCAGTTGGCTTCTGGAATAGTTATATTGTTTAAAAAAAATTATCTCTGAATATTTCACGAATACGTAAGAGAATCTAATATGAAATCACTCGGTTCTTTAAATAACATTGAGATTTTATTTTGCTAAATAATGTCAAATAAAATATAAGAACTATTAGTGTTATATGTATTTATAAATAATCTCACCATCAGGGCTCCGCCGGGTGTGGGGGCGAAGCGCCGCTACTGTCTTCTGACTGTAGGCCTTCGCCCATGTCCGTACCGACCTGTTATTTTATTAAAAAAATTATTTAATTACCTATAAAAATAAAGTAAATACTACATATAAAACTATGCATAATAATATTTGACAGAATATCCGGCTCAATTTTCTTTTCTTAGCTTTGAATCGGGGCAAAGCGCGACGTTGAGTTCCTCCACTCGGCACACAATGCCTCCAGAATTCGGCGGAAAATATGGAACGGAGAATCTTAACACTATGTTCCTAACCGCCTACCCTGCTGTGTGTGGGAAACATATAGCATAAAACAAAAAATAACAAAGTTAGACTAACATTCTTCAATATTATAGTAATTAGATTCAAAATTTTATTAAACATCGAAAATAATGTATTTCATTATCTATTTTCTTCTGATTACCCGAGCGCTAGTACAATCGAATGCAAGTACTAGTACACTAAAATACAAATTAAAATAAAATCTAAATATTAAATATACCTTTAGTACGTCGTGTAGGGAACTCATACTGCCTAGACTTAGCGGCGTTAAGCAGCGTTCTAGTGCCGATCCGCTGCCTAGAGACCCGCCGCCCACAGACCTGTGTTTTGTATTGAAATATTATATGTTAACAAACGAATTATTTTATGAACAACATAACATTTTGATAGAGAAGTTAAGTTAGTATACTTACTAACTTAAATTTTTGTCAATTGCCTACGGACAATATGAGTAAAAACTGGCATCATTTATGACATCAAATTATACTCAAAGTCTGTATCTATAAACATTTTTTTTAGATTAAGCCTTCATTAAACTGGTACAATTTTTATATTAGATCAAATTTCAAACTTAATTCTTATCATTGATAATTTTAATATAAATGATTAATATTCATGTAATTTTTTGTTTAAGAATTAATACATTAATATAAGTAAGGAAAGATCTTTGTTCCACTTTAGCACAAAAACTACTAAACTGATCTAGAATCAGAATAACATATATTATGTAAAGATTTATTATACTTTGGCTATAATATAATATAACTGGGTGTGACTAGTTTTAAATGGAATAATAATAAATAACAATAAAGAGCTTTATTATTTTTTTAAACGTAATTAATATTATTTACGTAGTTTTGGATTATCTGAGTGTAATCAAGTGAGCAACTTAAAAGACCAACTGGACTCTTTTAAAGACTTTAAGGATATATAAATTTAAAAAATGTATCTATATAATCACATGTTTCTAATTTGACATTATATCTAGAGTAATATAAATATTAAAAAGAAATACATTCCATTAAAAAAGTTAAGTCCATAAGCCTTTAATATAAGAAATAATAATAATAATAAGTATTTAAAATTTTCTATAAATAATTTTATTTAATAACCATAAATTACCTCTCCATAGCACGATGTGTTGGCGGCGAGGGCGGTGCCTCAGTCGGTGCGTCGCGAGATCTACCACGCCACGAACCTTGTAGTGTAATGATAAAAAAAATGAATTGTATAATATTAAATAAAATACTCACACTTGGTTAAAATAACAGCAACTAAGTAAGAGGTAGGTAACATTTTAGTATATAAAATAACATATTCACTAGAATTTTAGCTATCTAAAATCTAATAAGTAAAAAATCCATATTATATCTTTTGATTATATAAAGATGTTTTACATATACAAAACTTGCATGTATGACAAACCATAATTAAGGAGTTAAAACAATAGTACTAACTAACTCCTACGCCAACAGAATAAAATAAACTAGAAACTAACCATTGTAAGATCCTGTAGGATGTGATATAGTTAGCGGTGACGTCCGCTTGCTGCTGTCACGGCTGCCGTACAGTTGCTGAAATATTATTATATATTAAAATATAAGAAAATTATAATGGATTTTTGAATCTTATTTTTTTTTTGAAAATTATTTTGAATTTTCCCGCCCTAGTAGAACTAAATGTGGTGTTAAGTACCACTAATCAATGTCTCATAAATTGATCTTCGAGAACAGTGCCTTAGCATTAGATTTTCTGTATATCCTGTTATATGCGAGAAACAGGCATAATTGCATTGATAGTACACCTGATGCTCGCCATCAGCAGTCTCGATGGTGGTGGGCAGGTCGAGCAGGCGCTGCGAGCGGATGCCGTCGCCGGGCCCCATGTGCGACACGTGGGCAAAGTTTGACGGCGCCGAGATCAGCCGCGAGCGACGCTCTGATCTGTTTAGGATGCCAATAACTTTAAATGTACATAATATAAAACATGTAACTCTATCGCCGGATTAACGATGATCTTCTCATGATTTTTTTCTCAATTTTGCTCCATAATCGCCTTTTTATATCATTTGTTTTGAGTGCACGTGCACTAGTACTATATATATAATATATTTTTTTTTTTTCAAAAATCGTATACTCACAAATATTTGTTACACCAGATAAAATCACTGAACATTCGTAGGGATGAAATGGATTTGATAAACAAAAAAAATATGATGCAAGAGTGAGCGGGGAAGACCTCGGCTGACCTTCGAAAACACAAGAGAAAGGTCACGTAAAGCATGAGGACCTCCAAAAAGTATGTTAGACGAAGTTAGCTAGTAGTTAGTTTACGAGGCGGAAGAGATTCTCGGGCTATAAAGCGTGAAACTGAAAAAAAATTAAAGAGTTTTCATTGAAAAAAAAGTAACTCACAATCTATTATGAGCTTCTATAGCTTGGTGCGATTGTTCTCTCACGGAGAAGCGACGCTTGTTCGTGCCGTACGATATCAGATCAAAGTTTAGGGGACCAGCTGTAACATACAATAAATTACAATAAATAACAATGAGATATGATCTATTTAATTTTATTTTCGTTTACCTCCCTCTGTTAACGAGTCAAAATGCGGAGTTGAGTTTCGCCACTCAACACGCAATGCCTTCAGAATACAGCAAAAAATGGAGAAAGGAAATGTCTTAATGGGAACTAACAGAATTCCAAAATTAAGTCTGCACAGCTATCCACTTATTAACTTAAAAGCGACCACGACTTGTCGACTACTGTACTGTGGCAATGCGCGCCCACGAAAATTCTTGTTAGCCCACTTTTTTCACATTGGTTAATTAAAATTAAGAAAAACACTAAAATCAAATTTGCGCAACCATTTACAGCTAACTACATTACGGCTACGACTCGTCGACTGTACCGCAACAAGACAAAGTGCGGCGTTGAATTCAGACATTCAACACATGAGGTAGAGATTGTTCAAACACTATGTTGCCGTATACATATATAAAGGTACACAACATACCGGATCTCAGCGGGCGCAGGTACACGAGCGTGGGCTGCGTGTCCGTGGAGAAGGGGAACGAGCCCGCGCCCGCGCCGCCCACCAACACTATCCAACCTGATTCGTCTAACGGGCGGGCGTTCGCTGGAATCAAATCATTAATATTTGTAGGCTCTAACTATTTAAACATAACATTTTGAGAAAATTTAAATGTAACGGGATTTGAATCCGCTTCTCTTGTTCTAAGCGCTCTCACCACTAATCTATACATTCTCATCAAGCTACGTCAAAATGAACTTGTAACTGCTTGTGTATATCGTTAGCATCTCCGTAGGGAGATTTTTACTAATTTCTATTAGCCAAAGATAATTGCTTAGAATTATCATTTAGTAATCTTACTAAACTACTTTCTTGTCTATCTAGACAAGAGAATGTTTTGTTAAACATTTATAAAATTTATAGAGCTACTACTAGACTATATTTCATAAAAGAAAATTCATAAGCTATTTAAATGTTATTTTCCATTTTAAATTCCTTCTATAGGCACTGATTGAACTCAAAATTACTTTTTTAGTAATACTTACGTAAGTTAATAGTTTGCACCCATTCTCCGGACTCTATGTCGTATATGTCGATGTGTGATGTTGTGAATATTAACAGGTGGGTGTCGTTGATAGCTGAAAAACAAATATCTTTATTTTAATAAAATAATAATAATTTATTACCCTCGAGGCAATAAAATATTAATTTAAATTTATATTTCCATTTCTTCGCCCTAGTGTCGAGGCAAACCGCTTCGTTAAGTTTCGCCACTCAACACGCCCCTGCCCCCAGAAATCGACGGAAAGTGGGTAACGGAATGTGTTAACACTAGGTTCCCTCTGCCTATCCTGCTGTGTGCGGGATACAGTGTGAAACTGAAAAAAAAAATAAGTATAAACAAATACATACCATGATAAGTAGGATGGGCGGTGTACATGAGCTCAGTGTCGCGCGCCCGCAGCCCCGCGCGATCCACGTACAGCGCGAGCGCGCTGAATACCAGTAGCCAGTCCCCGGCGTTGCCCACGGTGCGCGCGCACAGCGGTCTCGCGCCGGAGTGCGACAGAAACACGCCTACCTGGTTTTCTGGGTGCACTAGTGCTGTAATTAAATAAATAAATAAATTAGAGGAAATTAAACACACTATAAATGCTCTAAATTTGCTCTTTGTCTATTCACACTAGAAAGAACCTATAAAATCATATTAAGGTTCGTTAATATCATAATTCATTCATCTTTACTATATATAAACGATTAAAACAACACATTGAAGCCGCCATTAGAGCAATGGGACAACGTCTCACTGTAAACACGATGGTTACGGGTTGGATCCCCGATCGGAGGATTAATTTTATTTATATTACTTAATTTTCCTGCACTAGCGGATAAAGCACGGCGTTAAATTTTGTAAAAACTCGCAAGGTTCCATAAAATAGGAAGAGAAATAGGAATAAAATATTTTAATACAAATTTCCTCTGCCTAAATTTCTATACGGGAAAATACGTGAAGTTGCCTATATTTAAATTAATACAATAACACTATATAACACATTAGTTAAAAGAAAACAATACTCACAAACAGCAGGAGGATGTGGAGCATGTGCATCTACCCTCAAGGTGTGCGCTACGACACCTCCCCGGTATCCCAGTAGGAGCCGTCCACGTACTAATTGTAGGCTGAGGACAGGTGCGGCCGCGCGGAGTTCAGCTACGCGACAACGCCGCGCGGCAGTGCGGGTTATCTCGTATACTAGGACTATCCATACGTTCTGGAATTTGTGATTGATAGTTTAAGCATGCATATAAACTTATTCAAAGGTGGAGTTGATGATATTTAATAATACTACGAATAATAAAAATATTTAGTAGCAAAATATTTAGTTACATTGCTAATGATACTATAACGTTTAAATCTAAAATAAATTGTATAAAAGTTCGCTTGATCATATCACAGGATGATATTTACTCTACATACTTCTATATGTTTTTATCCTCAACTTTATACCTACTAAATCTGATTTGACATCCGCAAGTGTGAGTTTTGAGTTCCGCAGGCCAAGTTTGCAGACAACAACTCCCTCTCAATTTTTAGAGGCAAAATATGTTTTTCCGTCCCTACTCTGTATTACTATAAAGTAAGTTAGTAAGACATATCAATAACTGAGCGTTAATGCTGTGGGTGTATGACAACTCGCGACCGCCCCGATGTTAGCTAGGCTAGCTGAACAATGTGCTAGTAGTTACCTGTCGCTTGCACACGACGGCGAATCCGTGCGCGGAGGCGTGCAGCTCTCCCACTGCAATGTCCACGGCACCCTTGGCCTCGGACAGCTTGACGCTCTCGGCCTCGGCGCACTCGAGCGCACGGATGGGCACGAGGCGCACGTGGCGGCCTCGGCCCGCGATGACGACCAGCAGGTGCTCGCGCGGCACGTACTGAATGCGGTGCACGGGCGCGATGGCGCGGCGCGGCACGAGCTCGGCGCGCTCCAAATCCAGCAGTGCCAGGCCTAGCTCGCCGCCCAGTGCCACGCGCGCTCCCTCTACCACGCACGCACACACGGCGCCGCGCACGCCACCGCCCACCTCCGCCAGCGTGTGCGCCGCGTACGCCTGCCGCCACAACACACACAAAACTTACTAAACGAGTACTATATTCTATTGGACAATAAAAGTTAAAAAAAAAAAATCTAAAGATATACTTACATCCTATTATATTACTGCTTATTTTTCAACTAATAGTACTTAACCTACATGCTAATTGATTTCAGGTGGGAAGTGTCTAACTGTCAACAAGATGTTTATACAATTCAAATTCAAAATATTCTTTATTCAAATAGGCAATTATTATAAGCACTTTTGAATCGTCGAGTGAACATATTAACAAAAAGCTACCACCGGTTCGGAAGGCAGTTCTGCTGAGAAGAGCCGGNCAAAGGCTTTGGATAAGTCACAAAACACTCCAATTGCATTTTGTGACCTCTCCCATGCGTCATAAATGTGCTTTAGGAGTGCGGCACCCGCATCCGTAGTGGACTTGCCTTTGGTGAAACCATATTGCTCACTATGGAAACAATTGTTAATATTTAAGAAAATTGTGATTGTGTAATTATAAGTTCCATTCCCATAAAAGGGAACAAAATATTTTGATTTCCTTGATCTTATAAAAGCAGTATGTCACTCTCTCACTACCAGAGCAGTATTCCAAATTCTACCTTATATTTAAGATAAAAAATGAAATGAAAACAACATTAAACACATATTACTCACACATTTGTCAGGCAAATTGTTCCTCTTCAATATCCTATGTAGTTCACTTAGCGCGACCACCCATTTTGTTTTCTCTGACTCTGACTCCGCCAACATTAGTGTGTGATAACGTTTACCTCCTTCTAGTTGTGATGTTGATATCTGAAAGTTTACAAAAAATATTAGTATTGTTTAATATTTTGTTACTAATTCAAAAATCTTTTTACATGGAAATAAATAATAAGTTATATACATGTATGCTGTTTAAGATAATATAAGTGAACCTAAGTTGAATAACGACTTTATGAAACACATAGAAAGTGTTTATAGTCATATAGAACGAGTTTTATGTAACGTAAACATATGAACAGAAATATGAACCATGTATCTATAGTTAATAAAATTGTTACTAAAAATGTCAAGAATTTAACTAATTGATTATAAATAAAAAAATAACGACATTATAGATTAAAATAACACATTACATAAATTAAATAATCATTTAATACCTACCCTAAATATACAAGGTATGTCGCGTTTGCTCGCATGTATGACGTCAGAGTCCTTCACTGACGTCACACTGAACTCCGGATCCCGCATGTCCAGCACTTGACTCACGCATACCGATGGGAGGGCGTTTCTGGAAAGAGAAAACATACTGAAAAATAATAGTTTTTTTTTCTCTGGGAAGAAATTAAGTAAAGATAGTAAATTAATAAATGTCCTTGACTGACTTGACTTAATAACTGTGTAACTTTATTTGACAATAATTCCTACGAGAATTAAATGTGTGTAATTCTTCACGCTGTATCCCGCATACGGCAGGGTAGGCTGAGTAGGCTGAGTGATAAGACACTCCGTTCCCGCCTAATTTTTCTGGGCAACGTTTATTGAGTGGCGGAACTCAACGCTAGACTTTTTGTGTTGGTGCCAGAGCGAAGAAATGAAAATATTAATAAATAATAATTCATTCCTTTGAGTGAGGTTCGAACCGACAACTGTGGCGTGACACTTAGTACTAAAGATTTTTCGCAATATTTTCTTACAAAAAAATAAGTAACTTACCTATCCTGTGATATGTCATATAGGAACAATTTGAAGTCGCAAACAACGACGAACTGCCGCATCCAGCCCTTCTTCACGCCGCCGGGCTTAGGAACCTATACAAAAAGTATCTAATCAATAATCTATTTTTTTTAGTGTTGGACCACTCCCCACATACAGCCACTGTTTTTGTACACAAGTACAAGCACACCTGTCCCCTACATACCTTCACGTAGCCCTCGTAGGCGGTGCCCTGTCCCCTGGCGGGGTCGATGCCGAGGGGCCTGCGCGACCGCTCGGGCGGCAGCGGGCAGCGCGACGCCACGCGCGCGCAACACCGCGTGTGGACAGCTAAGCCACATGTTTCACACACCACGCCTTGACGGGTTAGCCCAATCTGCGTGAGAATATTGTATTATTGTATGGTACATTTGATACAGTGCATAGTCGCTTTGGATGTTAAGATAGTCAAACTACAACTTTAATTAAATTAAGCAATATACGCTTAAATTGTGACTTAACTCTCTTTACCACTAGAGAAACAATATGTATATATTTTTATATCAGAATTCTATTATCATTAATAAAAAAATAATACACTCAGTTTTCATAACAATCAAAATAAAATATACAAATTTTATAGCAATCATGTTTTCCATTTATTGCCATCATTTTTGCCATCATTTTTGTAAAAAAAATGCTACCATAACATGATACATTAAAATTCCTATCAAAAATAATAAAAATAATAATATAGTATTATACACATATAACAATTTTAAGATAAAAAAAAGCTCACCATTAACGATGTACAATGATTACATTTGGTAGGACTACTGAAAGTCCTAACTAGAAACTGATGCACCTTCTGCTTGCCGGGCACACTCGGTCCTAACGTCGGATCTTGTAATGAATACTGTAAATACAATATAAATATATTTAACACTTTTATGAACTGTACAGAATAAATAATAAATAAATAACCCCACTTTCCGCCAAATTCTCGAGAAAAATTTAATAAACAACAACTTACAGTGGACATCTCACTAGGCGAGCTTTTACACGAGATGGGTGATGCTGCACGCTGTTCCATTTCATCTTGGGATTCCGCTGAACCACTTAACGCGGTTGATTGTTGCGATCCGTACATTAACTAAAAAATATAAATAGTCAATATAGAATACGCTTAAATCTTTTAGCTATATAAAAAGCAATAGATAGTGACGCAGTTGTCAAGAATATGAGTGTTGTGAGTTTGTTTAACATTAGTAACATGTTTATATTTAAAAACATTTCCATAATTAGTGAAACAAAGAAAACGTTAAGTTTTGCCACTTATCACTCTCGTAATGTTTAGGAAATGGATACAATTTGGAGAACTTTTTAATATTAGGCTAACCCGTTTTTCGTTGTAACTCTGACCACTTTTGGGATGTGAAGATTAAGGCACATTCTTTAGGATACTTCAAAACAATAATTAGAAAGTAAATTTCGTTTTACTTAATTTTCTACAAATTATATTTTTATTATCGTCAATGGTTATAAAAAAAGGAAAAATATTTTAGTCATATTAGTATATTGATATTTAAATTACGTTATTGTTATTAACATTACATTATAACAATAACATAAACGGTAAGTAAGATGAATACTATTTACACAAACACAAATAAATTGTAACACAAAAAATACTTAAAACTGAAAGAAAAACAAGTGATTAAAAAAAATCTAATAAAAAAAATCTAAACAAATACCTTTGCATTGCAACAATGCTGAACATTCCTGTAACGGTAATGCGGCGATATCTGTACGTGAATAAGCGATGGATATAGGATTAGCAAATGATAAGCTTACAAAATAAAAAAAAGCTAAAACACAACATTAAAAAAAACATTTAACAATATGTTTCATTGATTTTTATAGTTATACTTGTTCATATCGTCGGTTTAGGGAGTAACCCTGCTAACTGCTTATTAAGCAAATCGTCAGGAGAGACAAAACACCTTTTAAAAAACTATGAGTATTATTAGGTTTTTACAATTTTGAAAATAGATTTGTATGTAGTAGACATATATAAAATAAAGTAAAGGTCCATATTGTTTTTTTCTTATTTTCAAATGGTACAAGGATGTACCTAACGAAAAAAGAAAATAAGGATTTAGCAGGTTTACACTCTATGAATATAATTTTATTCAGTCTATTATATAAATCACACTTACATATTTTATCTTAAATTTTTTTTTCCAAAAAAGAAAAAACATAATATTTGCAAATAAATTAATAATTACACATTTGTTTAAAAGTAATTTAAAAAATCAATCAAACATTCTAATTAAATAAAAAACTAAAAATTAAATTAAAATTAACAAAAAATATTAAAACGAGAATGACAATGACTAGTTATTTACAATGTGCTGTCACCAACGAAGTTAGTTATACTAAAAAAAACAAAGTCATATCAAAATATAGCCATTAACTTTAAAATGAATAAAATTGAAAAACGTTATAGTATTAATAAAATTAAATTTCATAAATTAAATAAATTAACTTTACTAAATATTTTCTGCAGAATTCTGGAGGTATTGCGTGTTAAGTGGCCGAACTCAACTCCACGGTTTGCCTCGACACCAGAGCGAAGAAATTAAAATATAAATTTAAATAAATATTTAATCTCCTCGAGCGGGGATCGAACCCACAACCAGTCGCCTTTAGAGTCACACACTTGTGAACCTGCGCCACGACTTGCCTCAAATAAAATTTAATATTATTAATAAATAATTATTATAATTAAATAATACAGGGTGGAATTATCAGCACCACTTTAAATGAAACCACAGTTTTAACTACTCTATAAAACCCTAATATAATTCGGAAAAAAAATAATTCCCAAAAATAAAAAAGTTATTTTTTCAAACAAAATAAATAATAAAATTATCGTTTTAAAATAAAACGCCATTTGTAAAGTATAACATAGGCACGCACACACTTACCTGTCAAATCGGAAACGTCGCACACGTATGTGTGCGTCACACGAAATACAGGTATGGATAAAAATCGTGAAATGAAAAAAAAATCCTACGTCCAAACTGTTGAGGTACCTTGATTAATTTCTTAGGTGTGGGTTTGAAATATATTACCCTATATGCAGTTTCAATAAAAGAAGCGCTGCCTCTTCCACCCTGTATATTATTATAAATAATAATTTAATAAAATATATTTTCTAGTTTCTAATACTCCGTGCTCAGTGAAAATGAAACATATGACTCCCATCTTTTCACTTTCAATTATGTATTGTAATAAAAAGCCTATTTATAGAAAATACCGATATATTATTAGACTTGTTAAAAGCAATTTAATATAAAAATATTTAGATATCACTTTGTTCTACGAAATCCAAAAAAATACATGTAAAATAAAAAAAAACTTACCTTTTGTTCATTATTCATAGAAGCGACATTATCATAATGTCTTTCCGTAGGAGCTTCCTTCAAGAACTGCTCTAAGTAGCTCATTTGCGATGGCGGCCGATCCAAAACTGAAAAATAAAATAAGAGAATATTTTAACATTAATAATATAGATGAAAAAAATATATTAGAAGTTTAAAAAAAAACATTGGTAACACATAAACCAATCCCAACCGAAACCATGATATCAAAACGTCATTAAAACTATTTAATGAATATGTATTACATAGCGTAAAATAAGTACAGTCGAGTGACAAATTGTAAGGATTATAAAAAAAACAATTACAAAAATAATATAGAAAATCCAATTATAAACAAAAAAACACCCGACTTTACGTACATTTTAGTTGTCACAAAGTGAGGACTAGGACATGCACGGGACAGTACAATTGGCTGTTTAAACTAAACCTTAGCCCACACTTCAACACTCACACAACAATTATTTTGAAAAGTAACTTATAATAACAATTGCAAATTAAAATAATTACTATCATAGATAAAAAAATACTAAACAGACTAAAAATATTTTTAAAATAAAAAAAAGTATATTTCCAATAAGTTGTGAGAATGTTGTATCCACGTCTGAGGTTGTTTACAAAAACTAGGGTTTACAATAAAAAAAAACAGATTAGTACCTAAGTGCGTATACAAACAAGTGTTAAAGAAAACAAGATCGCTCAGCGCGTTATATTTTGGCAATGAATGGACACTAAATTTGGTTCATAGAAAATTCGAGAACATAAAATAAATGGATTTGGAAGAGAGAAAAAAACGTTTTCTGTCACATTCATGCCACCGCAATAAGCTCAAGCAAAAGCGAAGCGATTTACAATAATAGAAGTGAAATGTTACCAAATCAAATAATTTTGTATTTTTTTTGGAAATACATTACTGTTTCGGAGTCATATTAATATTTAGGAAACTTAATATATTAAATACGACTAGACTTACATAGAAAATAGACCCACAAAACAGCAATATCAAAAAAGTTAAATCAAAAATCATAATTTTCCTTGACACTTGCTCGTACTTACAATGAAAAAATCGAAAGAGTATACAAAAAAGTACATAGTTATTAACTAAAAACGCAGCACAAAGACAGGAAATCCATGAAAAACCTTTTTAATAATGAGCAATTATTTGTTAGTGGATAAAATGTAAAAAAATATATATTATTAACATATTAGACATAATAAGTTGCCTCCAAGTACAGATAGCAACAAAAAAATAAATATTCTTTTTTATTTTTTATACCACCAACAAAAATCATATAACCAAAAGTAAAAAAAATAAATAAAACAACATACACAATCACATATATCGATACTACTCTAAATAGGACACATTATGGACAAACTTATGTATTATAGGCAAAATATCACGAACCATTCTCTTCTTTACCGCTCCAGTAGCTCGACGACTTGGCCGAGCCTTGCCTCGCTGCTTGCGCATAACTTACGACTTCAATTAACATTGTAATTAAATATTTTATTATATAAATATCTGTTTACTTTTATTTTTATATAAATTCCAAAATTATATTTTTTGTTACAGAAACGAGTATCATAGCTTGATTAAAATGAAAACCATTAGAACTAAATTTATTTTCTTGGGTAAGTTTGATATTGGTAAATTGAAAATTAATTTATATTTTTTTAGTTAACCGAATATTTATTATAAAGCTATTAATAAAACAAACACTCTAAACAGAATCATGATTATTTTTTAAAGATACTAAATTTAATAAAAGCAATCTTAACTCAAAATTACTGAAAACAACTTAAAGAAAACAAAGAAAAGAAAAACAAACAAAATAAATAACAAAAGAATACAACAAAAGTTTAATATCGATATAGTTATAAATAATATAAATATGTACATCTACACTGTAAACGTGTGACGTCACACGCCCATATTGAAAAAATAAACATTAAATGCAGAGTAAATGTACTGTAAAAACTTAAAATAAACACACGGATACTAAACATAAACACCTTTCGTACAAGTCTAACATTACACTATCGAAAATTTGTAAAAAGTACCAAAAAGTGTTAATTATTTACCGGTTTTTTGAAAATTTATTCATTAAAATATAATAATAAATTGTATATTTTCATATATACCATAATGAAATTATAAGTTGATGCCGTTCCCTCTGCCTACCCTGCTGTGTGGGGGGTACAGCGTAAAACTGTTTTTTTTTAAACGTAAGTTTTACGAAATCTTTTAAAATATTTCATGTCAGAAAATGTACAAAAGGTCAAATAAAATAAATAAGTAAAATGCACTGAGATTCTAAAACTGATCTGTAATAACTTAAAATTAAAAACATCTACATTATGCTGTCACTCTTCTTATTATTTCGAAATAAAATGATTTCATTACAAAAAAGGCTGTTTTTAAATTGTAAATAAATATTATATATATAATTCGAGTATATGACTAGTTCGTATAGTGTAGGCCTTAAATTATAATAATTATAAAATTAATTCAATAAATCTTTGGTAAGTTCTGTTTTAGACTAGATTAAGATTCGAAGACTAGAAACATTTGACACCAGTTGGTGGGATAAACACATAATATCAATAGCGTAATACAACAAAAATCCTCCTTGTCTCTAATTTTTATAGAAAAAAACTTGTACTATATTTGTATAAATATAGGATATAAAAAAGGTCAAATTGATGAATATTCAATTTTAAATAAAATTTCAGGCATAAAACTGATGGTATACGAGTATAGCCACACCCCATATACATGACGTCACACCTAAAAATAGAGGTATGTAAGGCCTTAACCACGTACGAACTATCACAATAAAAAAAGAAACAGCATAAAACAGAAAACAAAAAAATAAATATTAAAAAAAAATAGCACCGCATCGAATACGTTTAAAAAATGCCACAGATAACACACAATATTTTTTTGTTAAATGCAAAAATGGCCCCAAAGAGGAAAAAGGAACAAAATTTTTAAAATTCCGTCACAAATAAAATACACAGCGTCGAATCGAATCACAGTTCCAATTTCAAAATGTTCACAGACAATATAACACATTTAAAGTCCATATAGATAATAATATTATTTTCGTTTTTTTCGTCGCGGACGACGTTGGACTTTGTGGATGGATCCAACATTCCATTTTGACATTCGGTGCATGACGTGACGTCACGACATACATACGTACATTTGACGTATTGTGAGTATTGGGATTGTGCGGTAACATGTAACGAAAACAAAAAGAAAAGGTGCACTAAATAAACATATTATAATTCTGTGTACTGGTGCTGGAAACATAAATAAATATTATATTACACTATACATATTACATACATCTTATGAAAGGTAAAACAAAATTGCGGAACCCAGTTATACAAAGAAGTATTTAACTTTTTGTGAAAAACATAATTGAAAATTTTGTGTTATTAAAATGTTACCTTAAACATTATATTATTACATAGTTACATGTGTCATAGATTGATAGGTTTTAGTAATAAAGAAAAAGGATATTTTGTTTAGTAATGTAAAGATTGAATAAAATACACTTAATATCAATATATTTGAGCTAGTTAGGTGATTCATTATTTGTCATTTTCAGATGAATTAATGCATTTATAAAGTAATTAATACAAAATAGTTAAATTATGAATCTCGCTGAAAGTCTGTTAACCAGAAATTGAATTCATTTTCAAGTGTATAATGATATTACAATAGTTGAATAAATAAAAAAACTAATTAAATAAAATAAATAAACATAAATTACTTAATCTAACTAGTAACATCTACAATATCTAGACATCATGACCAATCGATACTAAAGTCAACAAAATAAAGAAAATCTATAAAAAAAATAATTGTTCATACCGTCAGTACAGTTTTCAGGCGTAATCAAGTTGGTGGGTTAATAATAATTATTATTATTATTACAATTTGTCTTCTTTTGTGAAATAGATTTTATCCAATAAATGTTGTGCACGCAGTATTATAACTCCTATATTTCGGAATATTACAATCAGTTCTGACAATAATGTCAATATAGTCAGTGTGATCAGTAATTTCAGTACGAATAGTAATGTCAGTGCAGTCAGTACATAAGTCAATACATGTGTCAATAGTGCAAGTGGGGTGTAAGTACTCACAGGAGGCAGAGTGGTGCGGCTGGTCGAGCTTGGCCTGCATGTCACGGATGTGCTGCTCCTTGCGCTTCATGTCGTGCGCGAGCGTGTCAAGGCGCTGTCGGGTCTCCATTAGTTCCCTATAAAAACAATATAATATAGATTTTTTTTCTGTATAAATATTAGCAAAAACTATTACATGGCTATTTACTATGTTATATGTGTATATGTGTGACTTTTCGTTGCTAATTTGATCGGTTAAACTGACACCGCATATTCTGCAAGCAGATTGCATCTCGCCATGTACGTCCAAACGTGCATCTATGCTCATTAATGCAAACAAAGCCATAAATATGACATTAGTTTTGTATTTAAAAAAAAAAATCAGCTTCACGCTATATCACGAGAAAATTCATAACAACAACATACCTTTGACTAGCCAACAACTCAGATCTGGTCCGGCTCAGCTCTTCGCCGACAGCCTGTTTCGCCTGTATCTCAGAGTGTAACGACGACTGTAGAGTTAGTATCTCCATCTTGTCCAACTTCTGCGAGCGTCTGTTGCGCCAGCCCGTGCCGGCTCCGGCGGGACCCACGGCCGGGGGGGACGAGGGTGGGCCGGGGCGGGACGCGCTTGCTGGAAGGATCAATTATTGATTAGATTTTGCTATCTCTTTTAAGATTTACGCTGTATCTCGTATGTACTAAAGTAGGCAGAGGGGACCTAACGTTAAAACCCTCAATTTCTCACAAGCCGCCCAATTTTTGATACATTGTTGCGTGGTGAAATTAAAAACCGTGACTATTTTACCAGAGCAACAAATTGAAAATAACTGATTGCTCTGAATGTGAATCGAAGTCATAATCGTAGTATTTACAGTAGGACGTCGTTTTTACTGCACTACTGTACCCAGATTCTATTTTAAAACCTATTACAAGGAAATTGCTAATTGTTTGTTCAATCGTTACCATGTTTCAAATAGTCCAATTCTTCAGTCATTTTAGTTGCAAGAGCTTGTAAATAACCACGCGCCTCCTTCTCATCAGACACCCACCGGATAATGTCTGCTATCTGTAGAATACATAATACGTTTAGTACTTGTTGCATGAAAGTGGAACCAACATCCATCCGAACAAACTTACACATTTATAATATTAGTAGGAAGTACGATATAAAAATATAAATAATTTGTGACCTGAGTCTCCCAATGCTGCATAGAGTCTCGTTTGGCTCTAAGTTCTTCTAACTCCATTTCTAGTTGACGTCTCTCTGCTTGCCATCTTCTGCCGTTTTCAGCCATCTTTTTGATACAAAAACATATATATTTTTATTTTATTACTTAAACTTTAATATTCTTTTTTAATATACAATTTTAAACTATGTTGTAAAATTACACATAGACATATATTATTAAGTATACATACCGCATCTAAATCCTTAGCAAGCTTTCTATTTTCATTGATAAGCATTTGTTTGTCTTCACTATCATTCATTTGTTCTAACCGTCTACTTTCCAGCTTGTCTTTAGACGTTTGAAGCTAAAAAAAATATTTACATAAAATTGTGACTATTTTTCTGTGTTCATGGAATTCTATCTAATTTACTTAATAAATTATATACTTCATAAGAATAAACTCCACTGTTTTTTTGGATCGTAAGAAAACATTGGACTTTAATGGATACAAGAATTCTTTATTTCTTCTTTTGTATCCACAAATGGGTATAAACAAATACAAATGGGTGCAATATATTTTTTAGAAAATATAATACGCTCTTAAACATACGTATTTGTAAATTTTTATACCTGTTAGCATTTCGATGTAGCTTGATGAGAACATATATATGGCTAAGTGGTCAGAGCGTTTGGGCAGTAGACAAGGGGCGCAGGTTTAAATCCGGCTACATTCAAAATTTATATATGTTTTCTCTAAAAGTATATTTCTTTCCTATGCGTGGAAAAACAATCTAAAAATAAAAGTTAAAAACTGCTCAGAATTACACATACCTCTCGATTGAGCCTAGATCGTATAGCATCTCCGTCGTGTAACTGATCCCGTAACGCTGATAGCTCCGCCGCGTATCGGGCCTGTTGTTGTGCTAAAGACTCTGCATACTGTGCCTGTTTATATTTATTTTTATAAAATTTAATTTATATATAATGGAGGAACTAATTAATCGACCTTAAAAAAGCTTTTTTTAAGGTTTTCACTTAGACTACGTTTTTATTTTATTTTTCCTAGTATCTCAATAGGACATACCTCTAAAGCCTCGATATCAGCTTGTAGCTTAGCGACGTCTGCCGCAGAGCCTCCCGTACCGCCCGCCGCCTCTATTGCCTCTACGCGTTGTAACTTGAGACTCTCCTCGCGTAGTTTACGTTCCTGGTGGATGGGAATATAATTGATTACTGTCAATTACAATAAAAACAAGTAAAACAACTTTGGAAGACACTTTAGTAATGTGGGATAAGTGAAAAATATTATTTTTTTACTCCTATACCCTGCTATATTAAGTGGGAATACCCAATCTGCACTCTTGTTTCTCATTTTTCGTTTCCGTTCCTCGTAATAGAAACATAGTTTCAACTAGGTTTAAAATGTTTAAAAAAAATGTTATTAACACTTAACATCAAACTTGATGTAGTTGAACGCAAGCCTGTTTTAGTTAAAAAATATATTCTACAAGAAAAGTATTTAGTAATATTATGAATATAGTACTGAGGTACTTTAGTATATATACTACTCTAATTAATTTCAATGGAAATAATTCTTTATATAGTATTATCATCAAAAAAAAAAAAACTTCACGCTATAAATCGCACACTGTAGGATAGACAGAGGGAACCTAGTGTAAGTTTTACCGTTTCCCATTTCCCGCCAAATTCTGAAGGCATTGCGTGTTGAGTGGTTGAACTCAATGCCAGGCTTGGCATCGACACCAGACCGAATATTTGAAAACATATCATAACAGTGAGAACCACAACCTGTTCACAGTTCACAGCCACCCGCTTGTATTATTAATAATACTATAATAGTATAGTTGGACTAACCTTAACGGCCTCATTAAGCGCGGTATCGAGCCTCGCTTCGAGATCTCTCCTTGCTTTGTCCGCGCGTCTTATGTCTTGTCGTAGTGCATCTATTTTGGCCATGGCCACTTCTAATTCTTCTTCTTTGTCACGCACCTGGCAATCAAAGAAAAATATCAATTTTAATTTTTATATACACACAATATATTATACTATAGAAATTAATGTTATGGTAAATAATTATCCAGTAAAAGCTAAAACTGAAGAAGTCTAAGGTATCTAATAGTATATCACATTCAGATGGTGAAAACTATATTTTTGAAATACTTTTTATGAATATTTACGACCCCACAGAAACCACCGTTAAAGCTTAAGCTATATTCAAAATTGATATACCTGACAAAGGAATAAATCTTATTAGTTTACACACAGTTATAGTGTACACTTAAATCTTTAAAAACCTACCTGTCTAGATAATTTCTGTTTCTGTTGCCTCAACTCTGCCAGTTTGTCGGTCACTTCGTTATACTCGGTCATTGCGAGTTTTCTTTGTGATACCGCATCTTTTAGTTCTTTATCCTATTTAGAAAAAATATTAGCACATTGAGTTATTTATTTAGTTTAAAACACATTTAAAAGTTATATTAGCACAAAAATATTAGTAACATAATAATAACAAATTAAATAAATGAGTAAATTAAAGCTATTTTAAAGCTTTAATTACAGTCCGAATGTTGAATTATTATAAAATTTATATGAATAAAAGTTTCAAAATAATTTATATATTTTAAATAACGATAATTAATGTGAAATTAAATATACACTAGTATAAATCAGGACTTAATTTGATACACATATTTGAAATATTCATTTAATAAAGTTTTACTTGAAAAATGTTAACATAAACAAGACACAAAAAGCAAACAACAAAATAAAACACTATTCACCTGTAATCTTAATTTTTCTACAGAATCAGTTTTATCTTTGACTAGTTCCTCTTTTTCTATATTCAGTGCATTTATTAGAACTTCTAACTCTTTCACTCGCGTCGTTAGTTCTTGAGGTGAAGATGATATTTCCTGTTAAAAAATGCAATTCAATTTTTTTTTTCTTATATTTCATTTTTCTATTTTTGCATAGATCAAAAATTACGAGGCCATGGCCGTGGCGCATCGGCAGATTGTCTGTTAATGTACGCGGGTTCGATCCATCTCCAAGTCGAGGCAATTAATTATCTTCCCTCTGCCTATCCTGCTATATGCGGGAAAAAGCGTGAAGCTGTTTTTTAATATATAAAAATAAAATGTACCTGTGACCCTACTGTAGCAGCCAACTGGTCTATACGTCGCACTTGCGTTTCTAATTCACTATTTCTTTGTGTAAGAGTTGATATTTCTTCTTTTAATTGTGTTACTTCTTCTGTAAAACATTTTTTTATATTAAACAAATACTCGCACTTTTAAATTAGTGTTGAAACGCGACTGGTTGTGGGTTCGATGACAACTCGAGGAAATGACATATTTATTTAAATTTATACTTCCATTTCTTCACTCTGGTGTCGAGGCAAAGCGCGGCGTTGAGTTCCACCACTCAACGGTTCTATAATGCGGCGGAAAGTGGGGTACTGAGTGGGATATAGCGTGAAGCTGATATGATTTTAGATTTTTGGAATTTCATTTTTCATTCTCTTCAAGTACCAACAAAAAAAATTACTGTCCTTATAATTTTATTTTATTAAATATTATGTACTCTAATATAATAACATAATAAATATTCGAACCTGTACCAACTTCAGCGGTGCTAGCAGCCTTCAGTTCTGCAATAGTCTGTGCTAATAGGGCATTTTCTCGTTCTAACGCTTTCAGTGCAGTTCGGTCGCTTGCGTTTGTTGGTGCTTGCAGCTTGAAAAAAATAATTATATGAATTTTAAAATTTAAATTAAATACGAGCCATGAGGAAGTCTTATACAATAAAGTATCCAAATTGTGATCTAACTCATAAATTTGCCATGTGTAGAAAATTATCAGGGAATATTATATTAAACTTATTTTTACCCTTTAGCAAAATCAGAAGCTACAGAAATCTTGAGATCTACAAAAAATTACGTCACGCGTCATGGAGCGTGACATTATGTTTTATTTCCTAAATTTCATTTGAAATTATAATAATTAAGTAATTTCTTAGGTGTAAAATTGCAGAATATGTAACATCTCACAAACGTGACCAGCTGTGTCAAAGACGGGTTAGAAGTCACTTATGAATAGCCCCTTAAAAGAAAAGTCCTATATTATTCTTTTTTTTACCGTACAACCTCTTTCGTCAGTTCTCCATTTAACGTGACACTGGCGAGGTGATTTTGTGCTCAACTGGCAAGCTCGGAACGCCATAATAAAAAGAACAGAACAGAACAGAAGAAAAGTCCAACAATACCTGTTTAGTAGCATTCTTAGCGGGGCTGAGAGGCGCTGGCGCACCGAGGTCGCACAACCGGGAACCACCGGTGAAGGTGAACCCCACGAAGGGCAGGTGGAGGCCGGAGAATGCTGCTGATGCACGAGGTGGTGGCACCGCTTCTGACAACCTGGGAATATACGTAAGTATATGATTATGATTATAAAAGTTATACATATACAATACACAAATTATAATAATGAAATCACTATGGTGCAATATTCGATACTTGTTTGTACGAATAATTATATTAAATACAATTTTCAACACATACCCATGTACTTGATATTATTAAGGAATAATCTTTAATATGGGAAAGAAATAAAAAAGAATAGGAACAACCGAAATGCAGTGAAATTTGCTATAATAATTCATAGTAACCACCTCTAAAACAAAAACCAAAACTAATGTTTACCTTATATCAGTATCGTCGACGTCAAAATTGGACGTATCGGTGGGACTCGACACATCTGGTACAAACGGCGCTTGCATTTCCCTCACACTGTCCCAGTCTAAGCCGGTGAACCAGGGGTGGCTCTAAAATATTTACATATAAATATTTTTACAACTTCGTTTTATATATATTTTAAAAATAAACATACTAATAACATCTTTAATTTTCGACATTTTTTTTTCAGCCTATACGGTTGCAAAACCGAACCACGGTTGCAGAACTTTCCATTTTTTTCCAACAACGAAGTCACAAATAAGTCAGGTGGACAAAGTGATCAATATTCTTTTTCTAGTATTTTTATAATGTTCTTACAACAAAACTAAATTTAAAATATTGATTATATAACCATTATGAAAATATTTAAATGAAATAAATGTATTACCTTGAAATCTTGTAATCCGTTCCTCCCTAATCGTGTGTCAGAAGAACAGATTAAACTTTTTATTAAGTCTATCGCTTCTTCCGATACCTAAAAAACATAATAAATTCAAAATCATATCTTAATTATATATAAAAAAAGAAAATATATAATAGTTGTAAACTGTGTCCATGTAAAATGGTGTAATTATTGTTTCATCATCTGTTTTTTATTCCTATGATGTCGAACAACGCTATATCCCGTATATAGCAGGGTGGACAGAGGAAACCTAATGGTAAGACACTTCCTGCAGAATTTTCAAGACATTGTGTGTTGAGTGCCGGGGCTCAACGCCACGCTTTGCGTTGTTACCGGAGCAAGGAAATGAAAATATAAAATATTTTGTTCCAACCGAAATCGTTGCATTTACTGTCACAATCTGGATTTCTGGTCACCAAGAAATATCTATGATATAATCAAAACAAAATATAGGCATACCTGTGCCGCATGCTCATCAGGTGGTGGACAATGAAAACACCGTGCGTGGTTCATAATCTTTCCGTAAGTCTCCACTAAACTCTCCGCATAGAACGGCGTCTCACCGAATAACATTTCGTACATGCATACACCTGGAACATTTTTAAAACTTTTTTTTTAAGGAATTCACACTAAATATCATTAGTTAGCCTTTAGGAATTACACTTGATAATGTAACTATAGAGCTTTTGTACTAATTATCAGAGATATTAAATTTAAAATAATATGCATCTGCAACAATGTGACACACAATTTCGTTTGAGTATTGCTAACTTGGTAATTGTTTTACTAACATATAAAAAAAATATATTAAAACTCACCTAATGACCACCAATCGCATTCCGGACCATACCGTCCTTGACCATCTTCCATCGCCTGAAAATAGTAAAAAAAAGTATTAAAAATATTAACTAAAAAAAAACTCTGTCTCTCATACATAATAAAATATGAATCTTGTTACCCTTAAAATTTCAGGCGATATGTAATCTGGTGTGCCTACAGCTACATTACTTTGTACCTGAAAATAAAAAAAAAATAACATATTACGTAAGCAAGACTTACACCCTTTATCTTATTTTTGTTTTTTAGGACAAAAAAGCTCAGATAGCCTAACTTCAAGGATTCCACGACACATCGAACCTACCGTATGACATCAAGTGGTGGACAATTTCATATTAAATAAAATATTATTAGAAGAAATATACTTACTTTTCCATCTTCACCTAATCTTAAACAGGAACCAAAATCGGCGAGACGTATGTGACCGCTTGCGTCTAATAACACGTTGTCGGGCTTTATATCTCTGTGTAGATAAATATAAAGAAAAATTAAAAATACATTTTATTTGCTTCACGCTGTACCACGTGTTGTGTATATCCAGGAGGGTAGGCAGACAGAACCTAGTATTTAAGACACATTGTGGCTAATGCACTGCATAATTTTTAAGACAGC
>JAKRZM010001012.1:46896-61994 GCA_036379175.1 Heliconius cydno galanthus | reverse complement strand
GGTTTTTAGATATTAATAAAATCTAAAATATTTGAGCTACGATGAGTATGTAAATAAAACTTAATACATTTAATAAACCTAGAATTGATATCATAACTACCAAATTTGTTGAACTGGTATAATTCAAACTTAAATTATGATGGTTTAAAAAACGATGAAGTATTTCTAATATAACCCGCTACCTAAAAAGCAATGTCTTGAAATTTGTGGAAAATGGAGGTTCTGTCTCTCTCTATGTCTCTCTCGCGCTGTGGCCTAAAAAGTGTATAACGTAGTACGTATACACAAGTAAGCCTGCAATAGAGTAAAAAAGCGAAGCAAAAGAAATGGGGAAAGCCACAAGCCACAACGTAATTTCTGTTTGCTTAACTATATCTACTATAATGCGTGTTAGATGCGGTTGAGTTAAAAATAATAGTTTCAATATGAAAACCTAATTTAAATTATTTGAAATACTTCGAAGCTATTGTAAATTGTGTGAGCTGTAGGATAGTCTGACTGGAATAGCAAAGGTTATGTGGTCGATTTTCGAAATGAGTCCAAAAAAATTGCGAGTTCACGTTCCACTCGATATGGCGTCTCGATATGATGTGGAAGTTCCGATAACGGAGAATCCAAACACTAGGTTCTCTTCAACTATACTGCTAAGCCGGAAAAAGCGTGAAGTTTAAAATCCTTTATATTTTTTATACGCATCTGTAGCTCCTCTAGTGTTACACGTGGGAGGCGGCGAACTCTCACCACTAGGAGACGCGTACGCTCGTTTACCTTATCTTTTCTATAAAAAAAATACGCAATCTTTTTTTATTGTTTCCAAAGATTGCATATAAAACCTATTGATCAATCTAACTTTGACCCTAAACAAGTGAACAATAGTGATCGTCGCTCCCAAGCCATTGTTCGAAAGGGTCAATGATAATATAATTACTTACTGTAATCTATCATTAATGATTTTTTTAAATAATAATTACGCGTTAATAGTTTGGGAATTTTCAATCATTTTATTATCTGCTTCATCTGGATAAGGTCATTAAACTTTTATCATTATTATCATGATTGAGGCCGGAGCAGGGGCACAAGGGTGCGACTGTAAACGCGACGGTTGTAGATTCTGTTCCCATTTAGGAAATGATATATTTTCCTACATATAGGACCGAGGCAAAGTGAGGTGTCACTTAACACAGAATGCCTCAAGTCTTTGGCGGAAAAAGGGGAACAAAAATCTTAATGGGAATGAAGTTTCTTAGTTCTAGATTTCCAGGTTCCCTGTATTTAAAAAAACCTTATTAAGGCCATCATCGTACAGTGGAGTACTAGGTTGGACACTAATCGCGATGGTTGTGGATTCAATCCACTTGGGAATTCGAGAATAATTTAATTTTCCCCTCTCTGGTCCGGAAAGCCCGACGTCGAGTTCTGCCACTTAATAGCGCAATATTAAAAAAATGTTAAGCTGTTTTTTATTATTTTCATATCATATCTTTAGTTATCAGCAGTTATCAAGTTAGACGGCGTTTAAATAAATTTCATGGGTATGCAAATTATATTCCGTATTTTGTAAGTAGCTCTGTAAGCGTGACGAATACTAGTGTTACTATGTGGAAATTGAGTTCTAAATTTTTTGTTTAATACAGAAACTCGAGGAAATGAGAAATTTGTATTTCTTTATCTCTATCTTACTAGAGCAGAGATGAAGAATAAGTTTATAATAAGATTTAATAGAAACTACAATCACATACTGCAACCGTCGTGGCGCAGTGGCACAAGCGTGTGAATATAAACGCGACAATTGTGGGTTTGATTCCTACTCGGGGACTGACAATAGGGAAGGGAAGAGAAATATACCGCATGGTTTATCCACCTTTGTAGGATACAGCGTAAAACAAAAAAATAAATAAATAAAGCCATTACTTTTTCTAAACAAATAAAATTATTTTGTTACTAGTTAAGAGCTGTTCTAAAATTAAAAATAATTGAAATTTTTACAATAATTATTTTAATTACTATAATATTATTTTCTGCGATGAAAATTTAATCATCTTGTTTGAGTACGTTGCTACTTTTTGTAAGGCATCTTTGTAAGAATATATTTTCATTATGAACTCTAGTCCTTTGAAAAGTATGCATACTTTAAATTAAAATAAAGCAAAATGACTAGAGGCCGTAGTGGCACAGCGGCGACAGCGTGACACAGTGAACACGACGGTTGTAGTTCTAATTCCCACTTGAGGGAATAAATTATTTTCTTTTTCTAACACAGGTCTGCGTCGCGCCATGCCTGACAAGAAATAATAATCTAAAATAATTAATTAATACATACAATTAAATCAAATCGCTTTTACAGTCAAAAATGCCCAATTTGTCACGACAGCTTTAAAAAAATAAAAGAGAATTATTAAAAGAAAAACAATTAAATTTTTTTACCGGACCTTTATTTATATTTATTACATTTTATATGCTTATCTTTTTATTTTGCACGTAAAAAATGTTTTTTTTTATAGTTACATAAATATTTATAAGTAATTATATTTATATTATGCGTAAATAAATGTAAAGTGTTATTTAATTATTCAAATAACCTTTTTTAAGTGCAATTAATTACACTTAAATATAAAATGAGATAATTTTATAAATATGAACTCAGACACATTTAGTGTCTGTTTTGAGTTCAACTCATCTAATATATATGTGTTTTTTATATATAACATTATTTTTTTATATACTTTTTTTGTACAAAATGTATAAAGTTACAACATTTTAATAAATATTTCACTTTAGATAAATTATCCTCTTCCGATCTTCTTTAATGTTTCTAAATAAATTAAATCTTTATATCTAAAATGTAATGCAAAGTAAAGAAGTACTTGTATTTCATGTACATTTAAATAATTAAAATAATATTTAATCTTTAAAATGATATTATGAGAAACTTTATATTACATATCTATATATTAATTAATACGTGAAGCAAAAATCCCATTCCTACGTTCAGGATTGGAATTCAAATATGCAAACACCTTATATTAAAGCAGATATTCGGACTAAAGTAACATCTAATAAGTATCTATATACAGTACTAAATTTTACGCTACATCCTACTATGAATTTTTCTACATAATTTAAGAATTACAACTATAATTTACAAACTATTCAAGCTTCTTTCTCAATTTTTGTTGTGATATCACCATTGGCTTTGCTCTTGTTCTTTCTTTGTATGTAGCTTTGTCTGTAGAAGTGTAAGAAGAGTATCAAGAAGAAAGCTGTATTGCATCCTATGAAAGTGGCTACTCCCTTTGCTGGTGGACATTCAGTACGGTTGACTGCTACTATGTAATGTATTATAATGCACACGAATTGTACCTGTAACAAGAAAAACAATATTTATTAGTTAATGTAAATATTTAAGTATATCGATTTATAGTGATGCAATGGCATTTGTTAATTTGTGGGCTTAGTTTTTGCTTTGGATATTGAATATAAGAATTTAAATTATTTTAATTTATCAACTTTGCTAAGATAAGTCGCGGCGTTGAGCTCTGCCACTCATTAGGTAATATTCAGAATTAGAGTGTAAGGTGAAGAGAGGATTGTATTAACATAAAGATCATCCTCTCTATGACGGCCGGTGGTTGTTAGTTGCCTTGTCTCGTTTTTTTAACTTCCCGCTGTTTCCCGCATATAGCAGAGTAGGCAGAGGGAAAGTGTTAAGATATTTCTATTAAGACTCTTCCGTTTCCTACTTTCCGCCGAATTCTGCATTGCGTGTTGAACTCAACGCTTCGTGCGCCGCTTTGTCTCGTTACCAGAGAGAAGATTTTTTTTCATTTCCTTGAGTGGGATCGAACGCACAACCTATCGCATCGCTTGTGCCCATGCACCATGAAAGACCTATCTTTTATTTTTAGATTAAATACGTCATTTAATACATTGCTTATAATAGGTAAAAACGTGTAGAGTGGAGTGTCTTAGCACTAGATTGTCTATGCCCAAACAGTTAGAACAAGGTCATGGATAAATAAAATATTTCAATATAATTAAATATCATATAATAACATTCACATATTATAATTATAATTTTTGTACATGACAATAATGTAAAAAATGTAAAAAAATGATAGGTATATGAGACAAATTAATTCAAATTTTCATCATTGTTTCGACAGAGAAACAATAGAAATTCTAAAAAAATGTGTATTTTAAAGTTAAAAATTGAATATAGAATTGTTATTTTATTATATTACATTTAGTAGCTTAAAAAACATAATTAAAATGGTATAAGTATAGTAAAAAAGGTATTGAATATAAACAATACAAGGTCACTGTATTGACAAATATTCAAAATATATGTTAAAAAATACAAAAAAAAAAAAATCGTAGTCACAATGACGAGTGCGATTTTGGTTTGACCGACGAAATGGGCATTCCGCATACATTTATGTAAATATACAAAAAAATAAGCCAAATTTAAATCTACGATGTTTTTAGCGTTTATTGTTAATTGTTACGTTTTGCAGTCAAAGCTGTGTTTGTGCTTATCGTGGTTTTATACAAACATTGTTATAAGTTTTACCTGTCTCTCTGTCTGTAGGTCCGTAGCTCGTGAATGAATTAATCGATTTGAGTGCGGTTTTTCTTTAATCGAGAAGATTTTTCATCGTACAAATTTAGAAAAGATTAATATGAAATTAGACCTACAAGTACTTTGCCAAGNCAGTGGCGTAGCTAGGGGGGTGCGAGCGGTGCGGTCGCACCGGGCATCAACAGGAAAAGGGCATCAAAGTCGACGATTAGTGTGTGTTTTCTTTGTTTTTTAGACTTTATACCATTTTAAAGGGCATCAAGTCCTTTAAGCCGCACCGGGCATCAAAATAAAAGGGGCATCAAAGTCGACGATCACTTTGTTTTTTTTAGAACTCAACGTCGATGATTTCGTTTTTTTTTTTTAGAAGTCATCAACAGGAAAGGGGCATCATGTCCCCCGAGCCGCACCGGGCAGCAAATACCCTAGCTACGCCACTGGCGGACAACTTAGTTTTTTTCAATCCCATCAATATAGGTATCAAATGAAAGGGCTTGTCAAGTAGAATTCAGTGCACTATACAAAATCAAAATCAATGATCAAAGATGGCCACTGCTACAAAATGGCGGATATCAAAATATGGGTATCAAAATTAGTATAATAGGGTTCGGTAAGTATAATACAGTATACTATACAAAATTACAATATGAATCTCCCACCCAAGTCAAGATCTGGTAACCCGTCGAGGACTTTATGGCGTTAAGGTGGCTAAAAATGATACGTCGCTACGTCGTCGTCGTCGTCGTCGTCGTCGTCGTAAAAGGTAAAAGCGCGCCGAGAACTGTATGGCATTAGGGTGGATAAAAATGATATGTCGTTAGCGTTTTCCCCTCAAGATTCAGGCACATCTTGTTGTACCTAGCCTTGCCCCTCTATTGGACCTCTGGGGGGATCGATCGTAACATTATCCATTAACCTTGCAATAATGAGGCACTCAACGAATTGATTAGAATGAGAAATAAAAACTAAAAACTTAAAAATAAAAAAGGAAAAAAAAATTTTCACGTCCAATATCTAGTGGTAAGTAGCAAGTGTCATGCCCCACGATTTTATTTTAGTAGTCATAATTTCCATGAAATTATTTTTTAGCTATTAGTACATTTATCTGCAATATAAAACCGTTTAACTAAAATTTTTTTTTTACTTTTTTATTGTATCGAGAATTTTAAATATATTTTCCCCGAGGCCGGTGTGAACCTATGACTATTGTTTACTAGCGGACGCGCTTCGCTTGCCTATTTAAGGGTGAATTCTAATAACCCATGAAACATGTGTTCAATGAAATATATTGAAGTCTAAATTTCAAATTTTATAAAAAATTTTTCCATACAAACTTTAAACCCCTATTTCACCCCTTTAGGGTTAAAATTTTTCTAAATCCCTTCTTAGTGGATGTCCAGATTACGAAAGTAAACTTTTGTCCAAATTTAACATTTCTACCATCAGCGGTTAAGGCTGTGTGTGCGTCTTACCTCAGTCAGTGAGGACAAGTCCTTTTATATATATCGATATTCAAAAATATCGCATTTCTGCTACGATATGTGTGCATATATTATAACAATAACATAATAAAGACATACTTATATATGTAAATATGAGTAAGATATGCTTGTCGTAAGCAATTACTGATTGTATAAGAACAAAACTTTAAGCTACCTATTCAATTTTTAATAGTTTATGTCATAAACGTCTTTAAGAAAATTAAATAGGTTAGGTAATTATTTTACAAAAATATCGTTTGAGTTTAAATAAAACTTTTATAAGTAATATTAATATATTAAAACGAAAAAAAAAATATTTTTAGAGAATTGTTTGATCGGGCATCGGTGTATAATTTTTTTGTCATTATACATATTTACGCTACAGTGTTGTGCGAGCGGTGTGACCTGCTGCGGAGGGAACCATTTTTAAAACACTGTTCCCTCTTGAGAGCGAGGGAATGAAAATAATTAACTCCTTCAAGTGGAAATCGAACACACAAACTTCGAGTATACATTAAATCTGTTTGCTGCGCATGACGGCCTACCGTAAGTTATTAAAATAAGCATCATAGTGATATATACCAGCGAGTTGCTAAGGCAACGCGTTTTCATCCTCTAGTTAAATTAATTATGCGAGCTTATAGAAAAAGATATTGAAAGATTTAACTATTGTAGCTATTGAAATGATAATAAATATAATCTAACGTTCTATAATATTACAAACATACGGTAGGTATGTGTGACAGCGTACACTTTTGTATGAAATGACGTACGTTCTCAGGTATCATTTATTGTCATTATTATTGTTTTCTTATTAATTGTCATTGTAATTATACATTTCTTTTGTTATAGTTAGCCCTTTATGTAATAAAGGTTGTTTGTAAGACATTATAAATTACATGAAACAATAAGACCGCCTATACATACATATGTGTATTGATAATTATTATTTTGTTGTTTTTGTATCTTTTATGTGCAAATATAAAAAAAACTGATCAAATGCGAGTCGGACTCGCATATCGTGGGTTCCGTACCAATTGCAAGATTGTTTGTCAACGGGAAGTATAGTTTATAAACGTTGACAAACCTAAGTTTGCGGACGTATGCATTCGTTTTGTATGAAATGAACTACAAGTATAAATTTGTAATCTTCTTCAGCTTCTTGGGGAACGGAGTGTCTTAACTCCCAGTTTCCTCCGAATTCTAGAGGCATTTCGTGTTGAGTGGCGGAACTCAACGTCGTGCCTTACCCCGACATCAAAGCGAAGAAATGAAAATATAAATTAAGATAAATATTTCCTTTTGTCGAGTGGGGATCGAACTCACCACCCGCCAGTCGATTTTACAGCACACTTTGTGCCTGTAAGTGTTTCATTTTTCCCCTTAAGGTATGGAGGCCTAAGAAAGAACATTTTTGAACACATTTAATTTCAAAACTACTTACCAATTGGAATTTCGTCATATACTTCTTCCAAAATATATATTTAGCAACCGATGGTCCCAAAGCTGATAGTCCATAGTAAGTGTACATGAAAACGTGAACCAAGGAGTTCAGGAAACCAATGAAGAACAGAGTCTCTGATGGCCAGTACTTCAAATACGCCCACGTTCCTATCATCATGATGGAGTGGTGATAGAGATGTAAGAACGTCACTTGGTTATATTTCTTTCTTAGAACAAAGAATATTGTATCAAACAATTCGGTAACTTTTGCAGCGAAGTATAACCATATGGATAATAATATCTGAAAGATACAAAAATTATGTTATTTATATATTTTTTTATTAGCTTCACGCTATCGCGTATAGTAGAGAAGGCAGAGTGAATCCTAGTCAGTTAAAACACTCTCTATCCTACTTTCCGTCCATTTAACGAGACATTCCGTGTTGTGTAGCGGTACTCAACGTCGAGCTTTGCCCAAAAGTGAGGAATTGAAAATATTACATAATTCATTCCCAAATTTATAATGTTTTTTTATATAATATTATTTTGACCTTATAATAGATTCATTGAAATTAATTTAATTAATCTATTATAGTCTATATTATTAGTCTAGTCTAATAAAGTAAACATATATTTTAGCTATTTGTATTTTGTTACTAAGATTTTACTTTTCAATACTAAATGAGTTAAATAGATAATCTTAAGAAGAAAAAGAAGAAGAAGAAAAATATAATCTCTTATTACCTCACTTCTTTCATTTTCATTCTCGATATTACATACTTTTGGTGCTATGCCTTTATTTGATAAATGTGCGAAATACTGAAACGAAAAAGTGAGTTAACATAAAAATAATAAAAAAATTGCACGTTCAGCTAAAAACAGAGGCAAGCTGTATTCGCCATTTATAGCAGGATAGGTAAAGGGAACCTGGGAACCTAATGTACGCCTAAAAAAAGTAAGCCACTCCGTTCCTATTAAGACAACTTCCTTTCTCACTTTCCGCCGAATTCTGGAGGCATTACGTGTTAAGTGGCGAAACTCAAGGCCGCACTTTGCCTCGTTAAATCAAAATATTTAATATTTCATGCCCGAGTGGGAATTGAACCCACTTGCTGTCGCGTTTACAGACGGACGCTTGTGCCCCTGCGCCAAGACTGGCAATTGGAGTATTTTATGTGTGACAAACTAGTATTATTACTTAAATACTAAGGTTTCTTAGTATTTAAATACATGTCTTTTTTCTAAACGGCGGAACTAAACTCCGAGCTTTATCTACCAGTGCAAGGAAATAAAAATAATTTAAATATAATCACTCAAGATAGAATCCACAACATTCTATTCTTCACTTACTTTTGTAACCATGTAGGCGGAAAGTACAACTTGAAATGCATTGTATAAAACGAGCCCACTAGTTAATTTATAAGGTTCTCTTTTAACCATGAGAGCTGGTCCAATTTTCAATACAAACAATAAATATAAAGCTAGGATCATCAGTATTGGTCCTGGTGTGGCCATAAGAGGTAGAGAGTTGATTTCTTCATCTAAAACAAAAAAAAATCAATTTATAACAATTTATAACCTATCCCGCATATAGCAGGATGGGGAATCATAGTGTTAAGATACTCCGATCCCAACACACTATCCAATTTTCGAATCATGCATGACGAAATCTAAATAAACCAACCCAACCCACGCCTTTATTATAATTAAATCAAATAAAAAAACCACAAATGAAACGAAGAATGAGCGGATAGCGTTTAAATATGAACTCTTACAATAAATTTTCTTTATATTTATATGAAAAAAAAATCACCTATAGTAGTTTTTTTTATAACTAAAGCTTTCTTTCAGGTAGGATAAACATCTGTGCTATGCCCATTATCTATGTATTTGTAAATATAATATTAGTATTTATTGTAATTAAACTATAGGTAAATATAACTTAGAATCATATTGATTGCTAAAAAAAAAAATTAATATGTCATATCATTAAATACCTATATGTGAACATTATTAAAATGGATATAATTTTCCTTATGATAATTATAAAATAAAAAATCTAATGAAATGTGTTATTAAAAACGTGTTATACAACTAAAGAATAATAATTATTAAAGGAAAATCGTGTGAAACGGTCGTGGGTTCGATTCCCCCTTGAGGGAATGAATTATTATTTATTATATTGATTAATATTTTCATTCTCTTTGCCCTACCCAACTGAGTTCCGCCACTCAACACGCAATGCCTCGAAGATTCGGCGGAATGTAGGAAACGGATTGTCTTAACATTACGTTTCCTCTGCCTACTCTGCTATATGCGTGAAGCTATAAAAAAAAGAATTACTATTATTTTATTTATTAATTACTAGCTACCCGCTCGCAGCTTCGCGTCCTCGCTAGATGTTCTATACATTATCTAGATATTGTATAGAGTACCGGATTGTACACCGGTATATATTAAAAGTTAAAATAATTATTCTCAAAATAAGTCATGAAAGTCTTAACATCGATAAAATTTACGACATCATCAAGTTTTAATTATTTAGCACCTATTTTACATAAAAAAGCTATAGCATCGTAGTTGTACTAAAAAAAACCAGTCAAGTGCGAGCCACCCTCTGCTGAGTGGCAGACGTCAACGTCGTTCTTTGTGGTGTGGAGATAAAAATTCCCCCCAGTCGTAAAAAAAAATTTCTACGTTTTTTTTATATTTTCAAGAAACTCAAGGCTTAGGTATTTATTTTAATTGGTATTTAATTTCTATTGTAAATAATTGTAATAATTGTATTTCTGAAATAAAATATATAGCCAACGTCAGCAATTAGCAATCTCAATTTTGAAAAAATATTTCCTGTTTTAACATAGATAATTATGTATACATACGTAAAAAATATTTTTTTAAAATGTTTTTAAGAAGCAGACATTTATTTACATATACAGAAACATCGAGGCCTAAATTTATTAGTTTAAATTGACTTAATATACAGATTTATAATTTCGTTGAGTGCACTAATCTCAGTAATATTTTGAATTGAATTAATTTTTTAAATTGAATTTATTTTTTGGAAAAGTTGCATTCTATATTTTAGCTTCTTGCTATATCCCGAACGTATTAAGGTAGGCAGAAGGGACTTGGGAACCTAATGTTCAAGCACTCTGTTCCTATTCCGATACTTCCGTTCGCCATATTCCGAAATTCTAGAGGCATTCGTGTTGAGTGGTGGAACTCAATGGCATTAGAGCGAAGAAATGAAAATAATAAATATTTTATTATTCAAAATATTAAAAAAAAACATACAACACTTTTCTAAAATTTTAAATTCGTTGTAAAAAAAATAATTTTGTATCTAATGAAGACGTTATTAGAAGATTCGTTTGTTTGCTTTTAGAGGCAATGTGCAATATTTTAACACCATAAACATCACACGGTTATTTTTAAACAATTCTCAACTAATATTTATTTAAAATTGATATTAATTAACATAATGTGGCTAAGTTAATAAAGTTCTTTAAATAATTATCATAGTGTTTTAACGATAGCTTGTTAGTATTTTTTGTACTATAACACCTCTATTATAAACAAACATAAGTTATAGATCATTTAAGAATTATAGATCTTTGGGTGTCGGAAATTTGTAAAAATCTCCCTACAACTTAGCCTTAACATCTGCTAACAACATAAATAAGTTGTAACAAGCGTATAAGAATTTCGACGTAGCTTGATGAGAACGTACGGCTCAATGGGCAGAGAGCTTGGACGGTTTCCAAGAGGCGCGGGTTCAAATCCCCTGCTACGTTTAAATTTTTATACGTTTTCTAAAAAGTACATATCTGGTTTGGTTTCAATATTTACATAGGTTTCTTAAAATTGATAGTAACGTATTATTATTGCTAAAAAATGATATAATCGTGTGGAATTACCCATTCTACATAATAGAATAGATTTGATCATAAATTACTATGTTGTTTCAACAATGTGTATAGACTTTAGTAACATAGTCTTTAACGTGAAAACTTTACAAAACTTGTGTCATTTGTCATTGATGTAAATAGACTAGCCGTATCTTATAACCTTATACCTTATCTATCTATCTATCTATCTATCTATATATCTATCTATCTATCTACACGGTTAGTCACCGTGAACATTAAGAATGAGTTATGTCTTATAGAACATAAAGTTATTTCTATTTACCCACAGAAAGGAAGCCGTATATAAAAGCCAAGTTTAGTTTATTTATAATTATATTTAAAACTATAATAAAAAGTAAACTATATTAATAAAATATATAACTATTAATGGATAAAGAAAAAGTAATACTCACATTTGCTTAAATTAAGATCCCATACAGGAAACCGTAGTCCAATATCGCTCGACATCGTGCTCCAACTAGAAGAATATAATGTTTTTTTAAATAAATTACACAATTTTTGACACTATCAACCAATCTGACACTATAGAACTGACTTAGTGACCAAAAAATTTTAATAGTGATTGAAAACAAGAATAATTAGTAAATTACTATACTTAGATTATGATGTGATTTAAAGTAATTTTATGTAAATTATTATATTTACGCAATACTATTTTTTAGGTTTGGTTATACAAATTTGGGTTCTATCATATAGTAAGCTATATATTTTTAGTTTATTAACTCGTTTGGCACCAGAATAGGAAAAATAAAAATATTTTCAATATAATTAAGATTAAAGCGTTTATTAGAATTACTTATAATGACTGATAGAATAAAAAAGTCTTAAGAATTGCATGAGTTTTTTAAAAGTAGGAATTGAATTCTCTTTTGGTTTTTGCAGTGTTTTGAATAAATTAAAATTTTGTTTTAGCCTTGACTATTACTATTGCCGTGACGAGAAGTCCAAATTATAGTACACATGTGTTATGTATGAAATTAGATATAAACATGACTTTGAAGAAGTGAAACGAACAAATTATATTTATTTATTTTACCTTAGAAATAAAAAAAATAATATACACAGCAGTTCCCCAATTTTCGCTGAATTCTGGAGGCATAGCGTGTTAAGTGGCGGAGCTTAACGCCGCGTTTTTAATACCAAAGTGAATAAATCACAATATAAATTTAAATAAATATTAAATTTCCTCGAGTGGGGATCGAACCTATAACCAGTCGCGTCTACAATCATAATTTGTGCTCCAACGCCACGACTGGCCAGTGATTTCTAGTTGGAAAATGCTACCGAAAGCTTTAAAAATATTCACCATAATATAACAACATGAGAGGAAAAACAAATTACTACGTTACGTTCGCGGCAGAAAAACTATGGAAATTTTAACGATACTATGCGTAGATACGTGTATAATATAAATTAATCTTTTTTTTCCACCTTAAGGCAATTAGTAGCTGTAGTTAAAAAGGGATTTATTTTTTATGACAATATTAATATTCAAATAATTATTACGTGAGATCTTCGTGTCTCAGATGACACGTGTAAGCAAAAACACTATAGTTACAAATTGAAATCCGATAGGATTCTTTAATTAGCCATTTTTTTCTCTGGGTTATGTCTTTTAGTTTAAGAAAAAATATATATGTAGAGTTCCAAGCGCGACGTTTGGCTCTTTTGCTTTGGTATCGTGGCAAAGCGCGGCGTTCAGTTTCGCCTCGAGAATTCAGCGGAAAGTAGCTGACAAAAATGACTTAATCAGAATGGAGTGAGTCAACACAAGGTTCCCAGATTCCCTCTGCCTCCCCTGTAATGTGCAGGATACACATAAAAATAACGCACGCTTGTGCTCCTGTGTCACGAAGCAACGGCACGGCGGCAAAAGGCGTGAAGGTAAAAAAAATATATTTGTATCTTACGTTATTAAATATATTTAAAAAATATATATTTTATAATATTTACTTACTTATTTAATAAGCTTAGATATAGACAAGGTCAATAAAAACGTACATAAACATCAATTTACATAATAACAAATTGTCAATGTTTTTACACGTTAACAATATGTTAATGATTTTGTTATTAAATTATATAATAATGATTAATTAAATTATTAATTTATATCATTAATATAGTATGTACTTTGTACAAGTATGAAGTAAAATAAATCGTTTTTGGTTAAAACTTTAATTGATACATCTGAAGAGGAAGACGTAGATTTAATTATCAAAAAAGGAAGTAATTTAAGTAATCTCGTATACATTCCCTTTTATATTTAGGTAGGTTTTTTGAGTTCCACTACTCAACACGCTATATCTAAAATATGGGTGGTCTGATACTTGGTTTTATTTTCTATTCTCCTCTGTGTGATAAAGCGTGAAGCTTTTTACCAGTTATAAAATGTTACGTTATACTATGGAACACGCAGTGCACAATACTAAATTTATTCTTTTTTCAACTTCACGGGCAGAGTTTAGGCAGAGGGAACCTAGTGTTAAGACACTCTGTTATCTACTTTCTGTCGAATTCTGGAGGCATTGCGTGTTGACTGGCAGAACACAACGCGCTTTGCCTCGACACCAGAGCGAAGAAATGGAAATATAAACGTAAATAAATATTTTACTTCCTGGAGTGTGGATCGAACCCACAACCGTCGCGTTACAGTCACACCCTTGTGCCGCTGCGCCACGATGGCCTCAAAAATTCATTCTTACTTTAGTATATTTTTTTTATTTGAAACTGCTTGGACACGATAGCCTTATATCTAAGGCTTTTGACTTAAAATTATTAATCCGCGAATTTTGCATTCCGTCCGTATTTGTAAGAAAGTAGGTAAGTGCGTTATTATAACCACACTATAGACAAAAAATATATAAAACATTGAAAGAAATTATAAAAACAACAAATGATATAAAACTAGCAAGCAATAAAAAAATTACCATGAGCGACAGTGGGTATCAACCTAGGAAATTACGCGCCTGCGATCGAAACTCAGTGTTATACATATAAAAATAAAAAATATCCCGCCGTCAAAACTCTAAAAGAAACTCTAAATCATGGCTAGGAACTCAATTAAATCAGCTTTTAAAGAAAAAAAACTAAATCCAAATTGGATCATCCGTTAGAGAGCAGAGCAAGAAACACAGATTTAAAACATCTCTCTTTGCGTTGGTTAAGATAGAATAGCTTTTATAATACAAATTCAAATGATTAAATATGACTCTAACATAAAATACATTTTTAACATTTTGAAAATGTTATACCATACTTAGGATAAAAATACTATTAAATACTTATATTATACGTGCTAAGTAAAGAATAAAATTGTCATAAATGTATACAAATTAAAAATTATTATTAAAATTAATATGAATAATAAGAAAACCATTGAAACTGGTTAGTCGTTGGTAATGTTTTTAAATTTATTGATTTTTTTTAATGGAAAAGACAAGGCAAACGAGCGTACGGGTCACCTGATGGTAAGTGCGTTATCTAGTAAGAATCTATACTATCTTCTATACTAATATAATAAAACGGAAGAGTTTGTTTGTTTGTTTGTTTGAACGCTAAGATCTCTGGATCTACTGGTCCGATTTACTATGTTTTTGTTTTGTATGAAAGCTGCATTCTTCAGAAGTGCTATAGGCTATATAACATTACATTACACATATA
>JAKRZM010001012.1:0-40612 GCA_036379175.1 Heliconius cydno galanthus | reverse complement strand
ATGACGCACAAACTGTTTCTTAGTAAAAAGCATTTTTGAATATGTTATGAATGTATTTCTTCGATATAAGCCTTTGAGCGTATTAATTGTATCCATTTCTCCATACGATGACTGAGCGATTGACCTTGGACTTGTAACAGTACAGTCATCAAAATTTTAATAATATCCGATCAGCAATTTAATGCCAGGGACGAATAATAAATTTTTAAAAAATATATATATTTGTATTTTCCCATTATATTGTGCCTTATTGTACTTTAAAGATATTTGTAATAATGCCAGGATTAGGTTGTTTTTTACTACTCATTTTTACTTATTTTCTTCAGAACAGAATGGTAGAGAATAGTAGAGTAGTCATTGTTTTAATAAAATACCCAACTATTAAAATGATTAAATACAAATCGTTTGAACAATTACCTACCCACTATCGAATATAAAGCAGTGACGTCACGGCAGTGCGCACTTATGACAAGCAGTGACGTCACTATAGAATATAATACAGGTTTTTTTAATTCTTTTACTTTAACTAAACTACCAAAAGGATAAACATACGTTACACTATCATTAATTAACCTACATATAATAAGTAAATATGACACCCACCGTAGAAAATGAGTTCATTTTGATTGAAAAGAAATTGAGACATTGCGTGAAGAAAGACAGCACTAAACGCCGTGCTTTGTCTACCGTAGCTGAGCCTTCATAAAAATAATATAAATATTATCATTCCCTCGAGTGACAGCCGAAGTTTTGATTCTAATAATAATATTATTTCTGAAGAACATTACAATCTTATGAATCTTAAGCAAGTACAATCTTAGTTATACATATTAAATATGACCTCGACAAGCGAAAATTAAAAGTGTATATAAAACTTAAATTGTCTTGATAAGCTTTTATGTGAAGTAAATATCCTCATAATTTTTATATTCACATTAATCAAGTAATCATCAAAGTGTAAAATATACAAATTGTAGATACATTTTTTTTTTATTTTGAGCTATACGCATAACAGCAGAGGAAACATACTGCTCCAATGTCGGCCCAATTTTTGATACATTGCTTGTTGAGTGGCGGACCTCAACGCCGCGTTTTGGTATAACTATTTCGATTTGTTAATAATTTAACTTAATGCTTCTCATTATATTTAAAAATGCTAGAAATTAAAAAAATATGTTTTAAATACTTTTAAAGTATCAGAAGGCAAACATTATTCAAAGAAAATTAGTAAATTCCTTATAATATTATTAAAATAATTGTGCTTAATTGGCTCATTTAAAAGTCATAAGCAAAGTGTTTAAATGAAATGCACAGGTTTTTCATATATATTTTTTATTATACAATTTAATTAAATAACATAATTATTGAGGCAGCCGGGAGCAGGGGAACCAGTGTGTGAATGTTAGCTCACTCTGGTAGCGAGAGAAAATGCGGTGTTGAGTTCCGCTACTCGGCAAGAAATACCACAAGAATTCCGCGGAAAGTGGAGAACAGAGTATCTTTGAGTGTCTTAACACTAGGTTCCCTCTGCCTTCCCTGCTATACTATAAAAATCTTAATAAACTTGTTAAGACAATCTCTCGTGAATAAATTATTCACTTTAAATCAAATAAAAAATTCCACATTGTTATGTTTTTTGTAAATTTTTATAGTTGGTGTTAGGTATGGACACCGAAATAATTCTTTAATTACTTTGTTCTGGGCTTTTATTTAATTATTCAACGTATTAATTCTTAAAAAAATGCCGATTGACATCAATGACATCAATGATAAATAATTTACTTACCTTATTTACAAGGAAAAACCATAAAGACATAATCTTCACGCATATGCCGCATTTTCTGTGGTTAAGATACCTCTATAATTTAGATAAATATTTCTTCACCACTGTCGACGGTCAGTGTACAAAAAGGCATAATGATTTTTATCATTATTCATATTTTTAAAATTAATAAAACAATTAAATTAAATTATTACTATAGTAGTCCCCCTCTATTTTTCAATAATAATTTAAATTTTATGAAATACAGCACAAATTTTATTAAAAGAATACCACCATCTTTTAATTTTAAGAATACCAACCAAACTTTGGGCGATGAGATACACACAAAGACATAAAAACTTCGTGTGTATCCCACTTCTGATGTTAGAAATCGGGAGCGGTTAACGATTTAAAAAAACAGGATAAAACACATATCGTCTATATGTTTCTAAATTATTCGGATAGAGGCTCTGCGTGACTGTAATAAATTATATGTATCACCTAATAACAACACTTCACATGAGCTTCCTTCCAATAAGGGCCGTTCTCTACGAGCAACTGCCCCCGATTGACACAATTCCACTGATTTTACAGTCTTTTTCCCTATATGTACCCTCTTTTACACGAGTAAAGCTAACAATATATAATAGGCAAATATAATGTTTTTAAATCATAATTGTATGCATTTTTGATTTTATCTTTGATAAGCATAATATATTTTATATTCAAGCATATTTCTTAATTACAATACGAATTTAACTTAATGATACTGTTTTAGTACTTTATGGTAATTTTTAAATCAAAATTTGTAGGTACCTATGTTAAGTTCAATAAACGTATAACATCACCGCCAGTTTGACAGTATATTAAAATTTTATATTAGTTAGTTCTATTTCCTATAGACATAATTTCCCCAGTCTTCGCATTCATAATTAAAGTGCGGCGTTGAGATCTGCCATCTACCTGAGTGAAGTCAAGTGAAAATCATAGCAGAATATTACCAAGTTCATTCACTCTGTTTTCCCAAATTATAAAAGAATTTGGGAAGAAAATTATTTTCAAAATATTAAATGTAAGGTCGATGTGGCACAGTGGTAGTGTCTGCTTGTAAAAGGTTCTAGGTTGAATTTGAAAAAAATGGCGGAAAGGATATTATTGCACATAAAAAATTTACAAAAATTATATACAAAATAAATAGAAACAATATGTACAATAAGGCGGCCTTATCGCTTAAAGCGATCTCTTCCAGGCAACCTTCGGTCGTCGGAGTTGTATAAAAAAGATGGTGGGTGGTGCATTAAATTGCAGGAGATTATTTAATAGTAGAAATAAAAATAAAATACATAGACATACATATATATACATATATATATACTACGAATAAATATTTATATAAATAAATATAATAATAAACAATAAATAACATATATATATATACATATAAATCATTTAATATAATAATTGTTGAGTTTGCTGCTGGTCTCACACAGCATAAATGCCTGCCGATCCGGTGGTAGCTTCATCGTTCGTTCGACGATACAAAAGCTTGTAAAGTTTGAGCAAGAATGAGCAAAGGTTTCGATTTTATCATTTTAAAATATTTAAAAAGTATATTTTTCAGATTTTGTTTAATTTTTTTAACTGATTTTTGTAAAAGAGATTAGATTATCAATTGGACTATATTTTTTTATGGTTATTACCAACTTTTAATTGGATAAAGCGATTTTGATGATTCTTTTTATCTTTATTTGTAAGCTGGTGCTTAATGTGTGGTCTCATTTTAAGTTGGTCCATTTCTGACAATGTTATCGATGAGGAAATCACATAAGTTTTAAATTTGCTTTAAGTACGTGCGCGACAAATGGCCAAATAACTCAACATCACGCTAACCGATTTCGATTCTTTTTTTATTGGTAAGGACTAAGGGAAGGAATCAGGTCGAAATCAGTTTTTTTTTTATTAAAAATTATTATTAAATTTATTGAAATTTAATTTAATCCTCGCCTTTAATCAATTATTATTACCTTATTTACTTGTTAACATGTGAACTAAGATTAATTAACTTTTGATTTATTAATAATAACATTATTAAATAACTACCACGTACGGTAATAAAATATACACAATTTATGTCTGATAATATAAATTTATCATAACGGTGATGTGAATTAATAAAAGTTACAAAATGGTTATTATATTTATTGGATGTCTTTACAATTTTTTTACTACTAGAACGCGACATGTATCACTCAATAACAACATTATACACTAGATTCCTTCCAATCAGGGCTTCCGCCTTCAAGCAACTGTTTCCGTTTGACACAATTCAACTGCTTTTATTGTCTCTTTCACCCAAATCTACCCACTTTTACACGAGTACGCTAACACTAGTGGAAAAATTTAATTCCATTCTCTGCTTTTTATGTTCCCACAACGTCACAATGTATCAAAATATTTTATCTCTAAGTTCTAAGACCATCGGGAATACATATCCTGATAGTATATGTAAATTTTTATTTCTTTTTATTGAAATTACGTAACAATATCTGTTGGCTATATTCAATTATAATACTCTGTTCTTACCGCTCCTTGAGCAGATAGGTAATGTTTAACAGTAGTGTACCTTCCAAGAGCCACACAACTATTAAATGGCCTACATCTTCGATCACTTGTTGATTTAAGACCTGGTTGTTTGACTTGACCCAAACGCTCATGAGGATAAGCAAAAAGTTAAATTGACCTAAAAACCTTCATGTTTACAGTTTTATACTACGCAAGTACACCGAGAAACGAGCAAGCGGAAAAGATAAAAAGATGTAATAAAAAATATATAACATAAAATTTTATGAAATTAAAATTATACTTTTTATGATATATTTAAACGTTTATCAGATTTATTTTAAAATAAATAAAAACAAATGCAATTTAAAATAAATATGTTTTAAAGTCTTGGTTTTTTTATCTTTAATCTATACTAATATAATAAAGCGGAAGAGTTTGTTTGTTTGTTTGAACGCTAAGATCTTTGGATCTACTGATCCGATTTACTTTGTTTTTGTTTTGTATGAAAGCTGCATTCTTCAGATGTGCTATAGGCTATATAACATTATATTACACATGTATACTAATAAATTAAAATATTTTCTAATTTGACGTGCAATTTATTCTGCCATGTTAATAACAACCGTCGTCGCTACGCGACCGCGTTCGTTACCGCGTCATTTTGATATTCATCCTTATGAAAATAAATATAATAGTCACTTTTAGCATTTCATCTAGATTGAAATCATATTTCTAAAAAAAATATATTCTTATATTTCAAGCAGGCGTAGCCGCGTCCTGGTCCGCTAGTATTATTATAAGCTTAGCTTAATTACTAAACTTTAAATAAAAAAGATGCATATCTCCTAATCCTAGAATTTTATTTTATAAAAATTGTTCATTGATAAAGAAATAATTGTAAAATCATAATATATATTTATAATCGGCGGAAATTATGTAATAATCACTATCCACGATTACAAATATATATATATATATATTTATATGGTAATATATATATATATATATATATATATATATATATATATTTATTTTCATGGTCAATTAAAATTAAATATAGGTACTAATAAATAGAATATTTTGAAGATATCGCCTTATGGGAGTACTTTTAAATTTTTTACTAGAGGCCCGTGTGCGGCTTCGTCCGTTTGAAATATACAATTATTTATTTAATCCTGTGCGACTAACGTGGTAGTTCCATAGACACCACGAAATATAAAATTCGGTTTATTACCACTAATTTTCATATTTAAGCACCACCGCTTTCAGAACCTTACTGTAACTCATTGTACTACATTACTTACGCTTCGGATAGAGTGTGACAGGTGATCGCAGAGAGCCCACGGGTGCACGGAGGGAGAAGACTTTCCGGAGACCACGTCAGAACTAAGGTAAGCGTCTACTAGGCTACTATCCCAGTAAAATGATTATATTTTCATACTGTGTTTAAGTTAGACAAAATGTGTTTTTGTATTAGGTATATATATTTAAACTAATATTAAAAATAAAATAAATGTATATGTTTGCTTGTAAAGAATAGCCACAACCTAATAAATACTTATTCTTCTCGTTATATTCGAAAAATAAATTCGAAAATGATATAGGAAACTTCGTTATAATTGCAGCCTAAAATCACATCCCGTCGTGGCGCAGGTAGACAAGAGTGTGACTATAACGTGACGGTTGTGGGTTCGGTCCCCACTCGAGGGAATGAATTATAATTTCTTAATATTTTTCTCTTAATCTTTGTTCTGACACTACCTGTAAAGTAGTCAACATAGCACTTTATCACGTTACCAAAGCAAGGAAATGAAACTTTTACATATGTTATTTCCTCGAATCCGAATGTCGAGCATATTTAAATAAAATAACAAAACGTTCAAAATTTTTCAAATTGAGGATAATTTAACGTATCTATCGCTGTCTAGTGTCGCTTAGCTTACACGGTCAGTTCTGGCGACTGGTTGGTTAGTATCCAAGTTGTATACTAGATGTCGCGCAAGTAAACTTTATAATATACTTCAACCGCTTGAAATATAAAAAAAATATTTATAAATCTAAATTATTTTTTAGCATCACTCTGTATCCCGCACACTCACGTGTAGGCGAATAAATATTTAATTTTTCGAGTGGGAATTGAACTTGTCCCGTTCACAGTCACACTTTGTGTCCCAGCACCACGACTTGCCTCGCTGAATTACTTTAGTGTTTTTATCTATATATATAAAATCGAAAGGTCACTCACTCATCACGAAATCTCAGAAACTACATGTGCTAAGAATCTGAAATTTTGCATAGGAGTTATTTATAGGACGTAGGTGCTCGCTAAGACGGGAATTTGCAATATTCGACTTCTAAGGGGTTGTTTTTGGGGTCGAAAGTTTGTATGAAACTTCGTTACTACAAATGCTAGAAGTCTCAAATTTTGCATAGACGTCACTAGGACGTAGTCATGGAGACAGAAATTAATAATAACATAGTTCACGCGGGTGAAACCGCGAGCGGGCCGTTAGTAACATTATAATTTTAAAGACATATATTGGAAACTAAAATATCAGCCAATTCAATAAAACAATTATTTTGTAGCAATTTAATACTAACACAATACTTTATTAATTAACTGTATAATAATATTAATAAAAAAATATATTTTTTTAATTAACTGTATAATAATATTAATAAAACAAGCACTAAATGTAATAGTGAAAACTGCATTTAAATCGGCTAAACTCTTAGAGATTGCCAGCCAAAAAATTAAAAAAATTGTTTTGGTCTGTAAAAGACATTTTGTTCTGAAAAAATAGAAACAGATACGTAGTAACTCAAAGTACTGTTATATAATTATACAAAGTTTTCATGCAACCTCGCCTGCATTGTCTTAAAAGATATTAACTCGAGATCTCTCAAGCTCTTCCGTTTGTGGAACAGTTTTCAGAGGCTGCTCTTGAGATGGCCATAGCATAATATAATATAACCCATAGCCTCCCCCAATTAATAAATTTTCCTAAGACAAAAATATTTTTCAATTCGAACAAGTAGTCTTTTGTCTGAAAAAAATATCTGATTAGCAAACAATAAGCGCGCTTTTTGTATCTCATATAATATTATTACAATTATACTCGTAAAGTCTTTACTTTTTGGTTTTTGTTTAATCATCATTATTTTTAATTGTGATGTACAATAAAATATATAAGTATAAATAAAGAAGTAAATATGATATTTGAAATATCTTTAATTGCTCGGTAATTCCTAGTAAAACAAGTATGGCGTTCAAATCGCTACGTTCGCGCTCTGAATACGAGGTGTCGTCGTTTCGCAATTCTCATACGAAGAAATGAATCATTTAATATTTTCTGATATCAAGACAAAACACGGCGTTGAGTCCCGCCATTCANGTGGGTTCGGTCCCCACTCGAGGGAATGAATTATAATTTCTTAATATTTTTTTCTTAATCTTTGTTCTGACACTACCTGTAAAGTAGTCAACATAGCACTTTATCACGTTACCAAAGCAAGGAAATGAAACTTTTACATATGTTATTTCCTCGAATCCGAATGTCGAGCATATTTAAATAAAATAACAAAACGTTCAAAATTTTTCAAATTTAGGATAATTTAACGTATCTATCGCTGTCTAGTGTCGCTTAGCTTACACGGTCAGTTCTGGCGACTGGTTGGTTAGCATCCAAGTTGTATACTAGATGTCGCGCAAGTAAACTTTATAATATACTTCAACCGCTTGAAATAAACAATTTTTTATTTATAAATCTAAATTATCTTTTTTAACATCATTTTGTATCCCGCACACTGAGTGTATACGAATAAAATGGAAATATTCAATATTTCATTTCCTGGAGTGGGAATCAAACCCACAACTTGTCCCGTTCACAGTCACAATTTGTGCCTCATCAGCACGACTTGCCTCGCTGAATTACTTTAGTGTTTTTATAACATTATAATTTTAAAGACATAGGTATATTGGAAACTAAAATATCAGCCAATTCAATAAAACAATTATTTTGTACAAACACAATACTTTATATAGATATATATTTTTTATTAATTAATTGATATTAATAAAACAAGCACTAAATATAATAGTAAAAACTGTATTTAAATCGGTTAAGCTCTTAGAGATTGTCAGTCAAAACATTTAAAAACTTGTTTTGGTCTAAAAAGACATTTTGTTGCAAAAAAATAAAAACAGATATGTAGTAACTCAAAGTACTGCTATATAATTATACAAAGTTTTCATGCAACCTCGCTTGCATTGTCTTAAAAGATATTAATTTGAGATCTCTCAAGCTCTTCCATTTGTGGAACAGTTTTCAGAGGCCGCTCTTGAGATGGTCATAGCATAATATAATATATTATAATATAGCCCATAGCCTCCCCCAATTAGTAAATTTTCCTAAGACAAAAATATTTTTTCAATTCGAACAAGTAGTCTTTTGTCTGAAAAAAATATCTGATTAGCAAACAATAAGCGCGCTTTTTGTATCTCATATAATATTATTACAATTATACTCGTAAAGTCTTTACTTTTTTGTTTTTGTTTAATCATCATTATTTTTAATTGTGATGTACAATAAAATATATAAGTATAAACAATAAATAAAGAAGTTAATATGATATTTGAAATATCTTTAATTGCTCGGTTATCCCTAGTAAAACAAGTATGGCGTTCAAATCGCTTCGTTCGCGCTCTGAATACGAGGTGTCGTCGTTTCGCAATTCTCATACGAGGAAATGAATCATTTAATATTTGATATCAAGACAAAACACGGCGTTGAGTCCCGCCATTCAACATGCAATGTTTTAAAAATTAGGCGGAAAGTAGGGAACGGAGAATGTTAGGACTAGGTTTCCAATGTGGATGCTGCAGTATGTGTGGTACTCCGTGAAGCAAAAAAAAACTTAATACGTAACATCTTTTAACGGGCTAAAGAGTGGTAAATGGAGCAATTTTGCACTAGAGCCTTCATCCTTCTTACAAAATCTAGAAGAAACGTTGATATAGATATAAACAAACATATTTTAACAAAGAAAACTGGATGAATACGTAATTCAAATTGTAATGTCATACAATTTATAACTCTAAATACAAAGATTAGCTTTGTAAATATGTTATAACGGAACCAGGTTGCTGTTTCTTATACAACTTATATAATAGCTAATGTTATTTACATTGTCATATAATTTCTTTTGAACTCACATTTTAATTGAATTGAATACGTTAATTTAAATGTACTTTTAGAGAATAATTATAGACAAATGCAACAAAATGACTAAATTTGTATACTTTCATTTTAAATAAAGTGAAATAAAGCGTAATCTATATTTTACGGGCCTAGACAGAGTATCCTAGTGGTTGGAGAGTAGATGGTTTTTAGGGTTCCGTATCTAAAAAGAAAAGAAACGTAACCCTAATAGGATCACTTTGTTGTCCGTCTGTCACTTGTTATCTCCTCATCGCGTGTCAAGATGGAATTAATAAGCAGGGTAGGCAGAGGAAGCCTAGTGCTATGACACTCCACTCCCTAGTGTCCGCCGAATTCTTAAAGCATTGCGTGTTGAGTGGTGGAACTCAACGCCGCGTCTTGCCTCGAAACCAGAGCCAAGGAATGAAAATATTAACTATTTTATTTCCTCGAGTGGAAGTCGAACTCACAATATTACAGTTCCTACGCAACGACTCTCGGCTGTATAATTATATTATACATACAACTATAGGTGTTAAAGTAGAGTTTAATCAAAATATTCGAGTACGTTTCAAAGACGTCACAGCACCGGGCTAACATTCAATTTGCATGACAATGAGTCGATCAAAGGGTAATTAAAATAAACAGATCAATTAATTTAAATATATACATTTTAAATTCTCAAAGCAACAGTTGGAGGTTAATGTTTTTTGTTTTTGCTGTTTTTTTGGGATAGGATGATAAAGAAAAATAATTATTAAAACATAATTTGAACTTAAAGTACATATTTTTACTGATATAGTCTGGCAAAATATATTATACATATATAAAAAAGTTTAAAAACTGTGAATTTCGCGGTCAGAATATTATTTTATTTTTTTATAAAGGAAATGAATGTCGTCGTGTAAAAAGTAAAGTTTTTAAACAATTTTTCACATGGAAATTAATTGAAATATGAAAAATTATTTATTAGTGTTACCACATCAGTACAATAAAATACTTGTAAAAAAGTTTTTTAGCGTTTTCCATGAACTGATTGGCAATTACAACAGAAAATATGCAGGGATATGTACTAAAACGCTCAGAGAATACTCGTGGTAAATGGCCTTTGACGTCATTTGAAGCTCATGCAAAATGGTGTTTTTTGTGCGTCTAAATCTCTTTCAATATTTTATAATTTTCACTTTTAAAAACAATTATTAAAAATATTAAGAAATAAAATGAAACTTGCATATTCGACATTATGTCGATTAGGCATATTATTATCTATTGGCAAGTACGAAAAGTAAATAGCGCGTGTACCTAACAATGTTATTCGTTATATTTTGTTTTATATTTTATCAAATCTAGAACTCTTTTAGATTAGAAACAGAGTAAAAGAAGAGTTTTGAGTAACGTAAGGTATCTTCTGACTAGTTCCTCTTATTCTATTTTCTGCCCGGTACTGTAAGACAAAGAAAGGCGTTTGATTTCACAATCCACATATTATCAACATGCAATGTCTCAACTGTGGAGAGGATGAAGAGCACCCTGCGTAACTCTGATGCTGTCGCTTAGCTTCAATATAACTAAATGCCATCTTGTTATCGACACATGGGTATTGTAGTCAATGTAAAATATTTTTGATTTTTGCATAACGTTTTTGAACGATCACCTTTCACTGCAAGTGATAGTCGTAGGTTCAGTTTCCATTTTGGGTAATGTTTATATTTAAAGTAAACCTTCCCTAATTTGGCAAAAAAATCGAGTTGTTGAAAGTCTTTAAAGAATTAATTTAATTTAATTCGTTATTATTTCATGATATTGTCTTCTCGATTTGATTTTTTTTTGTCCAAACAGTCATTTAAAAAAGCCATCTGTTTCTATATATTCCACACACAGCAGAGAGAAGCTAGTGTTAAGGCACTGTTCGGCACTTTTCGCTTAATTTTCAAAATAATTTAAAACTCCGAGTGGGAATCAAACTCCCAATCGTCGTGTTTACAGACGACGCCACGATCACACTTGTTATAAAAATGATAGTAGATAATATAAATAAAGATAAATTAGAATAATTGTCTGAATGAATAATAGGATTGTCGTATCGATCAAACATCAGAAACGGTTGATAGCTGTAAGTAATGTTATTTTACCTTTTTAATGATCTGAAGCTTGGAGCAGTGCCGTGGACTTGTGACCACATCTGTAGGCTTAAGGGATCCCTTTACAGTACTAACACTCGCCTTTCACTGCTCCAGCCCAGTATAATTACATATAACTTACCTGTACTATACTTACCACATTTGCAATTACAATAATAGTTGATTCACTTAACATTATAATAATGATAAATCTTCTAACATTTATAATAAAGATCGCCGAGGATATATAATACATTTTCAATAATCCTATAAGTCAAATATTATCGTAATTCCATTGTTTTCTATCACCAGCCAGCAAATCATAGGCAGATGTATCAAACTACAAATCCTAGACAAGTGTCAATTATCAATTATAAAATATTATTTATTGTAATTATCATATACGTATTATTTATTATTTAAATACCATTAACTTCATAAATCTATTAAATATAATCATAATTATATAGTAATCCATTACTTTATATGTATTATTTATTATTTAATTATCATTATTTCTATAAAGCTATTACACTCATATGCCTCTATTATGCATAAATTAAAGTACCTGCGTTGTCCTCCATCCAATGGAATCCTACAACGCTATGGGAGCCGCACGGTGAATGCGTGAAACTTAAGTATGTAATTTCTCCTCTTTTAATTTAAATTTCAATTCTTCATTGCTTAAATTTAAAACTGATTTTACCACTAAGTCACTTGATTTACGACTCACAGCAGAGTAAGATATATTATTTATTCTCAAATTGGATAATATTATTTATTTATTTTGGAATAATAATTCTCCCAATCACTTTACTGTACACCTCAACGAACTATAATAAAAAGGTTTATTTAAAGGCACTATTTCTGATACTGCTACGTACGTACCTATATATTTTTGTACATATGTAGCAATTCGGCAACACGCCCGTCCTGAGGGAAATCACTAATAAACGCTGGAACACTATGGTCTATACTTCACTTCTATGAAACAGGAATATTGTATAGGCCTTTTATCTAGAAATTGAATTCTTTTTCTGGTATTTCTTCTTTTGTTTTGTTTAATTTGATTCATTTTTTATTGCAAAGTACGTTTATTTTAAACAAGTAAATAATAAAAATATTTAATATTTTAATTTCTTAGCGGCGTTCCACTAATCAACATGCAATATCCGCAGAATTCAGCGGAAAGTAGGTAACGGAAGTGTCTTAATGGGAACGGAATATCTTAACTGTGTTTTTTTATTATTATTTTTTTTATGGAAAAAGGACAAGGCAAACGAGCGTTCGGGTGATGGTAAGTGGTCACCGCCGTCCACGACCCCGTGCACCACCAGAGGAGCTACGGGTGCGTTGCCTGTTCCCTCTGCCTACCGTGCTATATACACGCCTGAGATTCACAAATGGCACAACTAGGATCAGGGGAATCAAGTGGAAGATTTCCGATCCTCAAGATAAAAATAACATAAACACTCACTACAACCATCTTTTTAATAAAGATCTTTTTACAAGCTTCAAGTTTTTTTTATATTATTGTAGTCAAAACAAGATACAAAAGAAGTTATATGAAAATTTAAAATGTCCATCTATCACAGTTATCGCGGACAGGCAAATAGACAGATGGACAGACAGATAGAAACTTAATAACAGACCGCGTCCAGTTTTTGGTAGAAAATCTCACATTTTACAAGATTTTTTTACAGAAATTGTCTATTTTATTCTTATGCAAGATATAATACAATACGTTTTTATGCTGTGTTAAGTGATATTTCACTAACTTTGATGCATCACTAACGAAGGAAGCTTAAATTCAAAATAGAATTAAGCTGGAAATAAAATTTTCTCAATGAAAAATAATTTTAAAATCTTAGGTTCTGGTTCTATTACGTTATTAACTGCAACCAATAACTTTTTCTGGATGGAGGGTTTTGCATTCTTATATATATAGTCCATAATGTCTCGGTTTCGGATGGTAAGCGAAGGAAAGAGTATCCAAATAATGGAGTAAAGCTAAAGACATATATTTTTAAAGTAATAAATATCCCAGTAATATAAATAACAAATTATATAACAATTTAATTTTACATTTTACTTTATTGTACACCTTCGAAACAATTTAGTAAATCGTAAACAGTATATTTTATTATATGCCGTAGAGTTGCCTTTTTAACTAAAGTGGGGTATACATTAAAAAATAAATATCCATTTTATGAATCAGCTTTGCGGCGCAGGGTGATAGCGTCTGACAGTAAACACGGTGGTTGGATTGTTTTGAGAACTCGTTTCTCTCTGATAATTCTGCTTTGCAGAAAAAAATCTTTTACAATTTGAATATCAAAAAACAATATAAGCTTTTCTTATTTTCATGCTTTATCCCTAGCGGGCAATCTAGAGAGAACGGAACGTCAAACGTTAAGGTCTCTGCTTTCTCCTCGTCCACTCTTAACCTTTTCAATTGATATTGGACCTTTGGGCAAGTATAACTCATAAAAGTTGATGTAACTCCTTTTGTATGAAATTATCTACAGTCATAAGTTTGTTATGGTTTTTATCTGTACTGTAAATACCATTCCAATTTCCATTTTTCGGACTTTTTACTTTATTTTAATTGCAAGTTCTCACTTCTTGCCAAATTTGATAATTATAGGGCTACGACAAATACTCTAAAGATTATGTCAAACGGCGAATAAAGTGGACAAACTTAAGTTTGCCTGTATATTCAATACTCATATTGTATGAAATTAAATACAATTATAAGTTATTTTTGTGCTCCAAGGGTCCCTAGACCTAAATATGGTACTGATATGTTTGAAGTCGATGCCAAGCCTAAATAAAATTTGCACATTAATTATTCTAACTTCCAGAACATTTACCTCGCCTCCGTGAGCCCTAGGCTTAACTATACAAAGAATCTCCCAAATTCAACTGAACTGTAGCTATGTTATCTTTTATGAATTCAGAGCGCGTTACGAATTAATTAAGTAGACGAAATTACGTAAATTATCACCGGCGCGGCCTGGCGGGCCGTGGGGTGAACTACTGCGATAAGATAATACCTATACAATTGTAATTTTAATAAAATATTAAATTTTATTATTTTTTTAACTCACACAACTAAAATAGGTAATCAATTAAAAAAAATAATAAAATCGACTATGCTTTAAAAGAGTGTTATGGAAAAAGCGTTCGAGCGTTCGGGTCACCAGATGGTGATCACCGCCGCCCATGACCCCGTGCAACACCAGAGGAGCTACAGGTGCGTTGCCGACCTTTGAGGTGGAGATAGACGCGCATTTTTAAGGTACCTATATCGTACCGACCTGCAAACACAGCCGCGGGTAGGCCATTCCACAGTTCGGTATATAAGTATCAATAGTTTCACTTATTATTTTTCAATTTTCTAAGTACTTCTTCTGTTATATTCTACAACTTAGTTTTTATTCAAGTTTGTGCATATAAGTCTATAGTTATATCTATTTTTGAAGTTATTATTTTTACTTCATTTGAACTCATTGAAATTCCCGTCGTCAAACAATTTCCCCGGATTTGTCGAGCCACAAAATTTGAGCTTTCAAAAGCTCCCGCCATTATATAATTAAGCGTTTAACTGTATTAAAAGTTAAATTTTATTTTACATATTGACAGCTCACGTATGACCTAAATTATTGATTGATTATAATAAGGTATTACTGTGTTCTTTTTAATAAAAATGTAAACTGGCCAATTATTTTTTATTTTTCTCATAATTTCTCACTCACAGGGTTATGCTCTTTACGCATAACAGAAGGAAATGCTAAGTGTCAATACTCACCGTTCCCCACTTCTCGTTCTTCAGTTTCCGATTTTCAAGAGATCGCGGGTTGAGTGGTAGCCTTGTTACCATAGTGAAGAAATGTAAATAATTAATTTCCTTGATAATCGAACCCTTGACCATAGCGTATATAGCCCAGTGCCGCTGCAGCATCACATACCGTCGCTTTGCAGCTCAGCGCCGCGAATGGAATATTTTAACATTTGGTTCCCTCTGCCTGCCTTATATGCGGGATACAGCGTGGATTTATAAAAAAACTATAGATATGATTACCACAAGAATAACTTATAAAATAACTTATACATCTACAAGCAAACTCGACGGTAAATGTTAATTTGAATATATAATAAGCAATCTCCATTTTGGCGTCATCATTCCATTTGTTCATACGCCTTGATGTGGGCGTCTGAAAATTCTGGAATAATCTAATCAAGACTTCGCATATAAATGTTTTCTCTTTATTTTCACGCTAATATAGTTCCAGTTGTACGTTTTGAGAGATTTCTTTTATCTTCACGCTGTATCTCGCACATAGCAGGGTTGACAGAGGGAACCCAGTTTTAGGACACTCAGTCCACCAATTTCTGTTATTTTTTAAGGAATTGCGTGTTGAATAGCCGAACTCAAAGCCGGGCTTTTGCCTTCGTGCCAGAGCACAAAAATGAAAATATTTAAAAAAATCAGCTTCACGCTATATCCCGCACACTGCAGGGTAGGCAGGGGGAAACTAGTGTTAAGTCCATTCCTCACTTTCCGCCGAATTATGAAGGCAGTCTGAAAGCACCACAAATAACATAACAAAAGTATCGTTAATTTTAATTAAGTATTATTTGAAAACGATCCTCTAACCGCATCGAAACAGAATTATGCGTAAATCAACTACTTATACCATAGTACTGCTGTTTGCAGCAAACACTGCTGACATCAATACCATTTTCATCAGTAAAATTACCTGTTGTGTACAAAGCGATGCTTGTCGAATGCTTTTGCTCGTTTCCAAAACAAAAATATTGATATAGTTCCATATGAGATACAATCGTCTCGGCTATCATTAAAATAAATACTATTAATTTGTTTTTAAGTTGCTGAACTAATTTTTATATTTATGAACTACCTACTTATGAGATTTACAAACTTTTTGTTATATTTTTAGGATTTTTTTGAAATTAAACGTTTTAGTATTTTACGCCTTTTACAATTAGCATACGATGATACTACCTGCCTACCTGCCTATTATTCAACTATATTGAGAAAAAAAATCACGAGTGCAGTCGCTGTATTTGCCAATTTTGTTCATATATCTGCCGAACAACTAAAAATTGGCTTACATACGTGCGGGTGAAATGGATAAGTACTGAGGTCTTCTACCCATAGACGACCGTTGATCCGTACATCCTGTATATAAAACAGAACACGATAAATACAAATTTGGAAGGAAATAATCAAGAGAACAATGAAACCTATAGAAAACGCGTTGAGTGACAAGCATCGACTGTGATAATAAAATAAGGGGGTAGGCGTAAATGTTAGGACACATTTACCGGCACAGTCGATGACAGCGAGCGCTTTCATATAAATATACTAAATACGAATTCTTATTATGAATTAATACGAATATTTAATTGAAATCTATGTCATTTATAGNGTCGGTCATATAATGTTTGCCCCACATACAAATGTAATACTGCCACTGCCCAACGACATTATCATTTTATCGGTGGTCATCTATATAATAAAATTAATAAAATATGCAACATATTTCCTCTTTCCCTTCATCTATGCAAGGCAAAAGTTAGTTTGTTTTTACAGGAGCAGGAATACAGTGAGACAGAGAGTTTTATGAAAATAAGTACATAGAATAAGATATGTTTTCATTTGATGAGGTTTTTTTCTATAAATGTTCATCCAGTTTTCTTACTTTTATTATTATTATTTTGTTTTTTTTTTCTTACATTTGTATTCTGTTTTTCATACAATAATAAACCAACCAGACACAAGATGTTTGATTGATCTACCGATTCCTAGATCATTTAAAAATTTGTAATAGCACTGGTACCCATAACACAAGTTAAATCTTACAATGGGTACCAGAGTTCATAAAACCAGAGTGAAATTATTAAATTGAATGCTGTAATAAATAGGATTGATTTATTGTATCTGGTGACTGTACTCATACATTTTTGGCAATAAACTTTCATTTCATTTCATTTCACCTTAACTTAGGTGGTGTACCCCTAGCGACGTATCATTTTTAGCCACCATAACGCCACATAGTCCTCGACAGGATCTATACCAGATCTTGACTTGGGTGGGAGTTTTGTATTTTAATTTTGTATAGTATGCTGTATTATACTTACTAAGCCCTTTATTTTGATACCCATATTGATGGGATTGAAAAAAATTAAGTTGTCCGCCATATTGTAACGGCGGCCATCTTGGTTTCACAATAATATTTAATATGGATAATTGTATTGTCACCAGAATCAAAGACGTATAACAAATTTCAGATCAATCGGTTAACGGAAAGAGGGTTAAATTTCAATTACTAAATTTGACCCAAACAAATATCCAAACAAACGAGGTGAGCTAAATATAAAACCGTTTAATAAGGGGGTAGGCGTAAATGTTAGGACACATTTACCGGCACAGTCGATGACAGCGAGCGCTTTCATATAAATATACTAAATACGAATTCTTATTATGAATTAATACGAATATTTAATTGAAATCTATGTCATTTATAGATAATATAAAAAAAAACTATAAATATAAATAATAGTTTCCTACATCACTCCAGAGGCCGTGTCTACGGACGATAATCGTTCTCTCAAGTATAGTAATCTATAGCAACAATTTATTTTAACGACAATACCTTTAACAATGTTTCACCTCATAAAGCGACAAAGTCAACTATAATCGTTAGATATTGCAAAAACAGATGGCCAGTAGACGCGCGTCGAGTGGTTTAAAAGAAGTGCGAGTCGGACTTACAAAGGGTTCCGTAGAAGCAAGGTTAGATCACGGACATAATATGTTTAGAATAGTATATTACCTACAACTAGCCAAAATACAAAAAAAAATGTTTTTCATAGTGTTTTATGGTATTTGTATCAAAAAAGTTTCCGAAAAACTGCTATTTCTCAAAAACTGCTGATACATACACATTTTACCACTTTCAAAGTTAAAATATTTTTTAAAATTGAAATTAAATATATTTTAATGTCAAATTATAAGCTAATTAAATTAGTTTCAATTCTACCCTATGTCAAACAACTCAGTTTCGAGTTTAGGCGAACGTGGAAAGTAGAAAAAAGTGGAGAGTAGAGTGGAAAATATTATGTTAAGACACTTAGGTCTTAACACAATATTTTCCTTGCTTACCCCGATATTTAAGTAAATATGAGAAAATAAAAAAGAGAAACTTTTAACAAAAATAACTATTTCGTTTAGCGGCCTTATTCACAAGCTTAAAGTTACTTATCGAAAAACACAGCCTGCGATGACGATATCATTATGAATGCTTACTTACTACCTGAAACAATTATATTAGCATAGTTAAGTAATACTGGATTATATCGAATGCTATTACTTCGTATTGTTATTATATTTCGCATTTGGGGCCAGTCTTGGCACAGGAGGCAGTGGGTTCAATTCCTACTCGAGGAAATAAATATTTAGTGATATGTTCATTTGCTGGTAATACTTCCGAATTTTGGCGGAAAGTGGGGAATGGACGTATTATAGCAGAATAATAATAATAATAAAAATTTAAAAATCATTGTTTTAGGTTCTATTACGTTAATAAAGGTTCCCAATAACATTTTTTTTTATATATCTTCCAAGTACAGACACCGACTCTCTTACGACTTTATTATAAGTATATAGATTATAGTTGTAATTTTTTTACCAAAAGTAATTATGTTACAATTTATTTACATTATTATTACAATTTTAATAATAGTATGAAATGTACGTAATATTAATATTTCACTTTTCTCATTGCTAATGTCTATTTAATGATACTTAAGTGGATTGTTACGAATGATATGACAAATTAGATGCGGAAAATGTCTCAACCTATTACAGGGGAGCTCCCGGAATTATCAAAATAACGAATGTCTTTGGACTTGTATCTACGCGGTTATCTAATATGTAATGCTAAACTAAGCAGAAATACTGTTATATATTTTGAAATACTATAAAAGATATTTCTTAAGGAGAGACAACTTAGCATTCAAAACATTCACCGTGCGTCTGTCACAGTGCAGAGTGAGGAGTGGAGAGCAGTGCCTGGACCTTGTAGCCGGACTGTTTGTTCAAGAGGCACCTTTTAGAAATATCCTTTAAAACTTGTCTCCACTGCCCAAACAATCTCTACTTCTAACCAAACTTGATAAAATTCTATAAAGGCTGCCTTCTCATTTTTTTCCAGTTCATTTGTCAGACCGAAGTACTCTAAAATAACAAAAATACTGTGCTATTCCAAACTATATCTTAAAATATTTCTGAAAATTATATTGTTTATAAAAGAAATTTCAATATTTTAAGTTTATCCACACAACGAATGAGCGTAACGACGTGTAAATAAAATATTTTCGCTACAATTTAAACTGATATTCTGTATATTGAACAGAAGTAATAAAGCAAATTGCATGCGCCAAACAAAAAATGACTATAATTATAGATGCGATCTACTCATGACTAGACAAGCTATAATATGATAGTCAGATTACTTTATATGTGTTAAGACACTCTGTTCCTCACTATCCGCCCAATTTTAAACATTATGTGTTGAGTGATGGAACTCAACATATTGCTTTGTTTACTAAAGTAAGCATTTTTTTATTTATGTAAGGTGTTTCTGTTAAGATCTCTGCTATCGAATAAATGCTAGATTTAAAAGACGTTATTTTACATGTTATTACCACAATAANTTTAACAAAAATAACTATTTCGTTTAGCGGCCTTATTCACAAGCTTAAAGTTACTTATCGAAAAACACAGCCTGCGATGACGATATCATTATGAATGCTTACTTACTACCTGAAACAATTATATTAGCATAGTTAAGTAATACTGGATTATATCGAATGCTATTACTTCGTATTGTTATTATATTTCGCATTTGGGGCCAGTCTTGGCACAGGAGGCAGTGGGTTCAATTCCTACTCGAGGAAATAAATATTTAGTGATATGTTCATTTGCTGGTAATACTTCCGAATTTTGGCGGAAAGTGGGGAATGGACGTATTATAGCAGAATAATAATAATAATAAAAATTTAAAAATCATTGTTTTAGGTTCTATTACGTTAATAAAGGTTTCCAATAACATTTTTTTTTATATATCTTCCAAGTACAGACACCGACTCTCTTACGATTTTATTATAAGTATATAAATTATAGTTGTAAATTTTTTACCAAAAGTAATTATGTTACAATTTATTTAAATTATTATTACAATTTTAATAATAGTATGAAATGTACGTAATATTAATATTTGACTTTTCTCATTGCTAATGCCTATTTAATGATACTTAAGTGGATTGTTACGAATGATATGATAAATTAGATGCGGAAAATGTCTCAACCTATGAGAGGGGAGCACCGGGAATTATCAAAATAACGAATGTCTTTGGACTCGTATCTACGGGGTTATCTAATATGTAATGTGAAACTAAGCAGAAATACTGTTATATATTTTGAAATACTATAAAATATATTTCTTAAGGAGAGACAACTTAGCATTCAAAAGCTACACCGTGCATCTGTCGCTGTGCAGAGTGAGGAGTGGAGAGGACTTGGAACTTGTAGCCGGACTGTTTGTTCAAGAGGCACCTTTTAGAAATATCCTTTAAAACTGGTCTCCACTGCCCAAACAATCTCTACTTCTAGCCAAGGTTGACATAATTCTATAAAGACTGCCTTCTCATTCTTTTCCAGTTTATTTGTCAGACCGAAGTACTCTAAAATAACAAAAATACTGTGCTATTCCAAACTTTATCTTAAAATATTTCTGAAAATTATTTTTTTATAAAAGAAATTTCAATATTTCAAGTTTATCCACATATGAACGTAACGACGTGTAAATAAAATATTTTCGCTACAATTTAAACTGATATTCTGTATATTGAACAGAAGTAATAAAGCAAATTGCATTCGCCAAACAAAAAATGACTATAATTATAGATGCGATCTACTCATGACTAGACAAGCTATAATATGATAGTCAGATTACTTTATATGTGTTAAGACACTCTGTTCCTCACTCTCCGCCCAATTTTCAACATTATGTGTTGAGTGATGGAACTCAACATATTGCTTTGTTTACTAGAGTAAGCATTTTTTTAAGTAAGTTAAGTAAGGTGTTTCTGTTAGGATCTCTGCTATCGGATAAATGCTAGATTTAAAAGACGTTATTTTACATGTTATTACCACAATAATATATAAACCCGCACCCTTCATGCATAAACATGACAGAATTCTAATAATGAACGACTAAAACACACGAACGAATGAGCACCTCAGTACATAAAATGAATATCTGCGATTCTTTAACATTTAGAATATTTATTTAGGTCAACTTGTCATAAAGATTTATTAAGGACAGAAAATGCAATTCTCACGTGTCTCTTATATCTCAATAGCTTTAAGCATTTTCTAATTAAAAAAAATAATTAATATAACAAAATGAGTAAATATTTATTTTAAAAAAGCATTGAAATTTTAAAGAACCTATATGAAAGTTAGAAAGTACAAGATTTGACGAAAAAAAAGTTACATTGGGTGAAATTGCAACATTAAAATTTCAAGATTTGACAATATTTCTACCAATACAACTTTTATCATGATCAATTTTGAAAAAAAAAATATGGTTGAGGCGGCTTGACAAGGCTAAGAGAAACTCCTGTTATGACATTGATTTCCACATTCTATGCAAATTGGAAAAATAATGTGAAACTGGAGAAATGAAAAATTAATAATATATTAAAACACCGTCACACTGTACCACGATGGCTTTGGATAGATTTTTTTGTAAAAATACGTAATATTTTAGTTATTTAATAGTTATTTATTACGTACCTACAAATTTTGTAAATCATTTAATATATTTAGGCGTACTAATAAAACTAAGTATGATATTTAAAATTATAGTTACATAAAATTGCATCGTGAACAGCGTCTTTATAGGACACACAATCATAAACAACAATACATATTTTGGACCAACGTCAACACATTAACAGCGATAAGCGTCCCATTACTGTTTGCATCCATGCGTATTGGATACAATAAAATAAAATAAAATATGCTAAATGATTCCATTTCATATGCTTACCTTTTGAATATTGTTAATTAAATTTATTGTTTACGCTATCAGGCTGTAGTGCAGTGGAATGGTAACCGATTGTTATCCAATAGTTTTGGGTTCGATAGCTGCTCGGGTTGAATACATAAAATGAGCCCCCAGAATTCGGTGGAAAATGGAGAATGGAGTATCTTAACATTAGGAAAAAAATAATTCATTCATTCCCCAGAGCTCTGAAATCGTTAGCAGATTAAAATATAAATTATTCGTACTAAACATTAAAAAATCGACATTTACACACCACTTCTACACATCACATGTCATATAACACCACTCGATAGGTTAATTTTTTACGTTAATTGATTATTCCACTTAACATGATACTCATTCTGACCTGATTTCCACCCTCACCTCAGTACTTTAAGCTCATTCAAATTCCCGTCGTCGGACAATTTCCCCGGATTTGACGAACCACAAAATTTTACCTTTCAAAGGCGGCTACCGTTATATAATTTCAATTTTATTTCAAGTAAGTACTTACTTAACAGCGCTCGTATGACCTAAATTATTGATCGATTCGTTGTAATACACCTGTAGCTCCTCTGGTGCTGCACGGTGTCGTGGGCGGCGGTGATCACCATCAGGTGAACCGAACGCTCGTTTGCCTTGTCCTTTTTCCAAAAAAATAAATAAAAATAACAATGTGTCATTATATTACTTCCAAACACAGCGTCGAATTAAGAAGCACTCTCTTAATTTTGCATTTTCATACATATAACAACTGTTTTGTTATAACGTAAAACAGGTATATTATGCTTTTTTTCAATGAAAATATCAGAATAAACAATTTCAGCTAAGGCGACATATTAGTATCTTTATAGTCTCTTAATTTTTATGTCATCAAAAATATGCAAATAAGGCTGAATAACTAGCTAATTAAGCTAAAGCTGCACATCCATATTCTGTATAGTCAAGCTGGTTGGTCTATTAGATCTCCATATTAAAAATTTCTGACCCAGGTATTTTTTCTCATGCTTAACAGACTTAACAACTTTTGCTAAAATGTTGTTGACCCTCAATTTTAATGTCTACAAAAAAATATTTGATTCCCTGTATAACTTTTTCTTGTGTTATTTCCTCATTTATAATAGCCTAGCTGGTGCTACCGTATATACCGCTTGTTATCTCGAATGTATATTTAGAATCCAATTACATTTGAAAAATATAACACCAATAAAAATAACTTGTAACTGCATATAAAAAAACTGTGGTTGCCCTCCATATAAATTTATGTACATTTCTAAACATTCTAAACTATGTTTGCTTAATTTGAAAAAAATTACAAAGATAGGTTTGTAAAAAATATTAATTCTATTTAAATAAAATTACTTCTAGGAAATCCGCATTCAAGAACACATAATACGTATGTGCTTATATGTTAATAGTAAATGATAATGAACTGTTTCTTCAAATACATTTTTTATTGATTTGTTTTTTTGTTACGTAACCAATATAAATGGATACATTGATTTACAGACAATGTAATAACTTATTTTTTGTCTTTTAGTGGGAATACATTTCGTTCCCCACTTTCCGCGAATTTTTCGAGATATTATGTGATCAGTGGCAGAACTCAACGTCTTTTGCGTTGTTACCAAACCGACGGAATGAAAATATTAATTAATAATAATTCATTCCCCCAAGTGGGAATCGAACCCACAACCCTCTGACGTCACTGCGCTGTGAGGGTCCTGGATGTCCTGGTATAACTGGGTCAATAGGCGCGGCGTGATACATCGTCAATCAACATGAAATATCTTAAATTCAGACGGAAACTGAAGAACTGCTGTGCCCTTTTTAAGTTTTTTTCGTTACTACCTAAGTATTTTTTATTACTTACGAAATACATTATTAATAAGGCGTTACTGAAACAAGACATTGAGAATTCATGAATATAATCTTTCAAACATTACCACAAAGGTTAATCGAACTAACTGCTATCGGATATATTCACCTACATCACCAATAATGTCTTCTCAATTTTTGTAAGTGGAAGTAAGTAAAGTAGTGTCTTAATTCTTAGTTCCCTCTGCCTACCCTCCTGTGTGCGGGATACAGCGTGAAGCGGATTTATTTTTAAGTATAATTAATGAGACAGTATTGATTTTCGTTTATATCGCGAGATAACCATATCATACAAATTAAGTACACACCATAAAGTTGGTCTTTATTGCCCGTAAGCTCGCAAAGTGGTGGACTTTACTCGACCGTATCGAATGTTGGGTTAACAAAGGATGTCAGTTATAAAATGTATTTCTGGTTATAGATAACATAAAAAAAATATAATTTTCCAATCTGATAAGACAAACAGCGGCGTTAAGTTCCGCTGTTAAGCACGTCATGCGGTAGGTGCGTATGCGTACGTGCGTTACAAATTGTTAAACAAGTAGTCGCCCGCAACTTTATTTGAGTGAAATATAAAAAAAACCTCTTTTTTCCTATTCCCGAGGGCAAATGGGGAGATTCTCCTTTTCATATGCTTCTTAACAAACCTCTTCCACTTTCTAAATCCAGTTATTTCATACGTGCGTTGTTTATAGTAACGTAAGAGTTTTATCGCTATGTAGAAAAAAATATACAGAATTAGAATGAAAGTAACAAACTGAATACTATTATAATGTTGTACTTCGTATATCTACTCGTAAATATTAAATCTGCTAAAATATTAGGAGATACTAATGATAATGACAGAATAAAACAAAATACTCTACAAAAGGAATTCATAGTGATTGATGGATAGACTCATTAGCGCTAAGCTAAAATTATTACATTTAGAAACTAAGACAAGATTATTTTTGCTTTTATTATAATCTAGGTCATCGTGACGGAGGAGCACAAGTGTATCAGTGACAACGTGGCAGTTTTGGGTTCGATTCCCGCTTATGAGATGATTTACTTATCATTTTCATGTCCTCGCTCTGGTAATCAGGCAAAGCGCGGCCTCGAGTTTTGCCACTCAACACGCAATGCCACAGAAAGTGGAGAACGAAAGTTCCTTGATAGGGAACGGAGTGTTTTAACACTAGATTTCCTATTCCTACTATGCTATGTGCGAGGCATAACGGGAAACTAAAAAAAGAAAAAATATATACCATCAAAATGATATAATATACTCGTCGTGGCGCAATGGGAAAGTGTGGAATATGATGGTTTGAGGGTTCGAACCCCGATCGAGGAAATGGCTATTATTCAATATTTTCTTTTTCTCGTACTCGCATACAAAACAATGGGATCACCACCTAATACGCAATATCTCAAAAATGTCTTAAAAATTGAAAAGAAAGGAGGAAAGGAATGTCTTAACTCTTAACCTTAAGTTATCTTTGTCTACCCTGCTATATGCGGGTTATAGCTTGAAGCTAAAATTAAAAACTATAGGTAGACAAATAACATAAATAATAATTTACTATAAATTACAATTCTTTAATCCATGGATAGGACAGGATATATTTCACACAACAATCTCTTAAGCCTAAATATAGGCCGGCAACTATCCGAGGACTTGCCCACGAATTAAGTTTACCGATTATGAAAATTTAGTACATTTTATTAAATTTATTTAGATATTTTTTTCTAATACTGGTCACGCTTATAATATTTTATTAATGTTTTAAATAGTTTACACCGTATTATTGAAAACTGTTAAGTTCCTTGCTCTTTTATGTAATGATGGAAAAATTCTAGTTCTGTTTTTTTAATAGATGAGCTTATGATATATAAAACATCTATCTAAAATATTTGAATTCTATAAATGTTAATCGTACATAAAAATACATTAAGATTTATGTAGCAATATTTTTTTTTAAATTATTAAAATGCAAAATGATTTTATAATTTAATAAAATTTTCAGAAACTACAATATATTATGGAAAACGTTAAATCTCTTACATGAAATAAAAAATTGCACCATCCATCTGCTTTCAACAAAAAATGGCATTAACATTTTTCATCCTTTTCGCACAAGCGCAAAATTAACGTATTGGAGAGAGACGTCACCACACTTTACATGCTGATACAATTTACCCATGACATGCACACCGAGTATACCTCAGGGTAGCNGTATATAAAAGGGACTTGTCCTCACTGACTGAGGGAAGACGCGCGCACAGCCGTAACCGCTGACGGTAGAAACGTGAAATTTGGACAGATGTTTACTTTCGTAATCTGGACATCCACTAAGAAGGGAATTTAAAAAACTTTAACCCTAAAGGGGTGAAATAGGGGTTGAAAGTTTGTATGGAAAAAAAATTAAATCTGCACCGATTTTTATAAAATTGTAAATTCAGACTCTTAAAAATATTTAATTGTACATGTGTTTTATGGTTTTTTAGAATTTACCCCCTAAGGGTGCCAATAAGGGGTTGAAACTTTATATGGAAAAATCTTTAAACCACCACCGATTTTTATAAAATTTGAAATTTAGACTCTTAAAAATATTTCTTTCAACACATGTTTCGTGGTTTATTTTAATTCATCCCCTAGGGGAGCAAATAAGGGGTTGAAAGTTCGTATGAAAAATCTTTAAATCGCCACTGACTATTATAAAATTTGAAACTTAGACTCTTAAAAATAAATCATTGAACACGCGTTTCATGGTTTATTAGAATTCACCCCTAAATAAGCAAGCGAAGCTGCGCGCGTCCGCTAGTCTATTATAATTTAGATTTGAGCTTGTGACGTATAAAACTATATAAAATATATGAATACTATAAACGTTAATCGTACATAATAATACATTAAGATTTATGCAGCAAAATATTTTTTTTTATAATAATCAAATACAAAATAATTTTAAAATTTAATTTGTATTAAAATTTTCAGAAACTACAATATATTATGGAAAACGTTAAATCTCTTACATGAAATAAAAAATTACACCATCCATCTGCTTTCAACAAAAAATGGCATTAACATTTTTCATCCTTTTCGCACAAGCGCAAAATTAACGTACTGGAGAGAGACGTCACCACACTTTACATGCTGATACAATTTACCCATGACATGCACACCGAGTATACCTCAGGGTAGCAAGAATGAACCTATATTTAAATTCGACTTTACATTTCTGTGATAAAGCTTAAAATTGTGTGTCCATATATAATGACCAGTGGCTCTCTCGAGGGACGGTGGTGACGCGAACAAATTAGGGAACAATGGCAATTAAGCTAGTTCCAGACACTACGTGAGTACCAATTATTTGAGGATTTCCCCGGATGTGTTATCGGTAGCGTCAGATTACATGTTGTATTGTTTCGTTTAAATACAAGGACACTGTTGAAATACTAAAGGAAATAGCCGAAAAGTAAAATAAGGGTCTCTTTCGTATACCTTTCACTTCCTACTGGTAGTAGGCAAAGATGGTGTTCTCCAGATTTTCCAACTATCCCAAGACTTTGCGTTTCACTTTTTCTTTTTTTTTATTTGTATTAAATATTTCCACGACTAGCCACTTATGAGAAAAATTATAGGGAGGCTAATGAAAAAAATCATAAGAATCATCATTAATTTAGATCAAGTATAAGCACTAATAAGCAGCTTACCCAGATTACAAATTTCAATGTCATATTAGGTATTACTGTACGTATTCCGTTTGTGTACAGAGGCAATGGCATGGATAATTAGCTTTAGTGGATGATCCTTAGCCCAATCGGCTCTAGTAGATGTACAAAACTGATTACAGGCGTATGTAATCCATCGGTTCAGCCTAGCTGGGTTTAAATTAAAATAGAATAATAACAAGAGAATAGACTAAATACCTGGGATTTTGGGTGTGGATTTATTTGAAAAGCTTTGTCTCTTTACCAAATCGAGGAAAAGAAAATATTATTTTTTTATTTTCTCGAGTGGCAATCGAATATATGTATAACCTGTCGTGTTTACAGTTGGTCAATACCTTGCTGCTTGCTTATTGATTACGGTGATGCTTGCTAAATAGCAAGAGTCTCAAACATCTGTTTAGAGATCTTTATTCATATCAATTTGTATAGAAGATTGAACCGGATACTCAACGCCTGTATACGCTTTTCTCGCATTTCGAACGTGGGTAGCATTACAGCCATTGAGGAGGACATGATCGCTTCAATTAAAAAAATCTAATGAAACTTAACACAACCAATATAAGTTTATTCATTACTAACATATATGTGTATGTATGTGCTTGTGTGTCTATTCAATCAGTTCACAAGTTAGTCTGACTTGTGGGAATTATCACCAATTAGCTCTATGATTGAATATGAAGGGAGCTTGTCAGTATTAGTCGCATGGCTTATCGAGTTTAATTTCATAAAACGTGACTTTGCTATCAATATATGAAAAATGTCTTATCTAATTATTATCGAAGTAAATAATGAATCAACTAGACAACAAGTATGCTAGGGAAATGTACAAACACTCAGCTCTCTGTATTCGGAAAATATTATTAATAATAATAACATTTTAAGAGGAGCGACCGATCAGGCTGAGCGTCATCGGTTAATATATCCCACGGGTCTCCTGAGGCACCATGGGTGATGTTTGACGGAGGTGCACTCGTTGAATAACAGCGGATTCGAATGGGTCTTGGATTTATTGCAGTAGAGAGTGCAGAGTATTTACGATATTGCTATTAATGAGTTTATTTTGAAGTTTCTAAGGAGATGTATATTACGCATGTACCACAGCGAACCGGTGGCGATGCGTAAGAATCGATTTTGTAAATATAATTGCCATAGAAACGACATGTAATCGAAAAATCGTCATATATTATGTTTTAACATAATTTCATATTAAACATCGCCATCAAACATCAAAATTTAGCAAATATTCGACGTTCGCCTATTAACTTCCTAACCTGGTCCATATTTTGTACAAAGCATTCATTTTCCTGTCATTATGCTCGCTCACGTTGTTATACACGGCTGGCCGAGTGCCGAGTTATTCCGTTGGAATTTAGCCTTTATTTCTACATGTATAGAAGTTCTCGAGTTCTAGATATAAGTAGAAGTACTGTGCTTCAGTAATGAAGTAGTTGAGTGTTGTCGCGCATGACGCTTTAGGCAACATCCTCTCGTTATGGCACGGTTTAGGGTTTGCGGGTGTATTTAGCGATTCATTTAAGCTGAGGTGCTCTTGGATTTTAGATGATTTTCGTGGTAATTTTGATTATATATAAATCAAAATTAGGTAGGTATTTTAGATAGATATTTTCGAATATTATAAGTCAAAAAAAATCGAGTTAAGTCTAGGCATGAGTCTCCTCTTCACGTTTTTTCTGTTCTTTGCATTCCTCTGTTCAAAAAGATTGAACTATATGTAGCAACTTATTTACGTTGACAAATTATTATAACTATACCTAAATGAAGACAAAAGATCACTAAAGGGACTTAAATAACTTACAAAAAGAAATTCTCATTATTAAGTAAAAGTAGCGCAACAATGAATACACATCACCAAAAAGGTCGAGATAAAATGACAAAGATCTATCTCAAGAATTTTCTTGAGATGAGAAAAATCACAGCATCCCAGATAACACGTCCCAGTTCATTCTCAGAAATAAATATACTGTCCAGTTGTAGCTGGGGGCGACCCCCCGCTACGATAAATAAGTTTAAATGAAACGTCTATTAAAGAACCCTTTTTAATTTGAAGTTCGTTTAAGATAAACTGAATAAATTTCATTTTCTTTACCGTCTCCTAAATCTATTTCTTTGCAGTGGGAATATTTTAAAGTTTGTTGAAATTTTAGTGGTAGTGTGTTTTTTAGAGTTTTTGAAATAATTGTCTTTATTACTACATATTTAATACCTGTAGGTATATGTATTTGAAATCATACCGCCATTTAACACGAAATGCCCCAAGAATTCGGCGCAAAGTGGGGAACAGAGTCTTAAGACACTACTAGGTTCTCTCTCTCTACTCTGTTGTGTGTGGGATACAACGTGAAAATAGAGAAAGAAAAGAAACAATACACTCATTAAATAAAAGTGTTAACGTAATGGGCGTAGTGTAATCGATATCCTATTAATTTGCACTTTCGTTAATTACAACATAATATATTTACTTTACAGATAAACATTCATTTTGTTACAATTGNCTTATTTACGTTGACAAATTATTATAACTATAAATGAAGAAAAAAGAACTAAAGGGACTTAAATAACTTACAAAAAGAAATTCTCATTATTAAGTAAAAGTAGCGCAACAATGAATACACATCACCAAAAAGGTCGAGATAAAATGACAAAGATCTATCTCAAGAATTTTCTTGAGATGAGAAAAATCACAGCATCCCAGATAACACGTCCCAGTTCATTCTCAGAAATAAATATACTGTCCAGTTGTAGCTGGGGGCGACCCCCCGCTACGATAAATAAGTTTAAATGAAACGTCTATTAAAGAACCCTTTTTAATTTGAAGTTCGTTTAAGATAAACTGAATAAATTTCATTTGCTTTACCGTCTCCTAAATCTATTTGTTTGAGGTGGGAATATTTCTAAGTTTGTTGAAGTTTTAGTGGTAGTGTGTTTTTTAGAGTTTTTGAAATAATTGTCTTTATTACGACATATTTAATACCTGTATATATATTTGAAATCATATTGCCACTGCCATTTAACACGCACTGCCCCAAGAATTCGGCGCAAAGTGGGGAACAGAGTTTTAAGACACTACTAGGTTCTCTCTCTCTACTCTGTTGTGTGTGGGATACAAAGTGAAACTAAAGAAAGAAAAGAAACAATACACTCATTAAATAAAAGTGTTAACGTAATGGGCGTAGTGTAATCGATATCGTATTAATTTGCACTTTCGTTAATTACAACATAATATATTTACTTTACAGATAAACATTCATCTTGTTACAATTGCTCATTGTGTTTATTTACATTAGACTACAAAGAGAAGGGTAGAATGGTTATTCAAGGGAAGTGAAACACAGTGTTAATACATTCTGTTCCTTACTCTCTGCTTAATTTTGAGCGAGGAATAAATATTTCGCGATAACCATTCCCTCGACTAGGATCGAATCCACAACCGTCGCGTTAACATTTAGCCACTTCGCCATGTCTGCTTATATAATAAATATAAAATCCACGTAAATGGCTCTATAAAGAACATCTCAAGCCTAACCTAAGTCTAAAAGGATTACTTACGAACGTTTTCATTACAAAATCCCTTTCTATTATTCTAGTGTGTCTATTCTGTATTATTTACTCGTAACCATTTGTATGGTTCATAAAGTTGGTTATGATAATATTTATAAGTTTTAGTTATATTGTAATATTTTTTTACTATCAAACACGTCATGGCGCAGTGACAGCATTTGAGTGCGAAACGGTGGTTGTGGGTTTGATGGTTTTTTGCTCACCAGGAACTGTTTGATAAGAAGACAATCGCGGTGTTGAGTTCCACTACTCAATGTCTCGAACCCTAACACCCTATTCATTATTCCGCTACCTGTGTGCTGTATTATTTTATTATACACATTTATTTGTATGGCTCATAAAGCTGCTTATAGTAATATAAAATTTAGTTAAACTGTAATATTTTTCTAGCGTTTGGGCGTATACTTTTTATTATTTTTTTTGTAATTTTCTTTATATTTAATTATTTACTTAAGTTATTAAGAAATTTTATAATTATTAAAATCAAGGAATAACAGTCGCATTTTTCTTTTCCTACCTTCAATACATTTTTTGTATATAAAACATTGAAAATATATTCACTTTTCAGATGTGGATAGACAAAAATATCTGTACTTAATAAAAAACTAACAAAAAAAACTACTATGATGTACCTTCCCGGCTATGTCCAAAGAAAAAAAAATGTTTAATATTAACGATCCCCATTATCATGAATCTAAGTGGACTTAGAATTTTTACACTTTAAATATTAATTATAATTTCTTACTCCCTTATTATGTAAATGATGTAACCTCTAAATATTTTATGAAGCGGAACAAGTTGTTAATCATCGTTCTTTGAAAAAGGAACATTTCTGCTAACCACTTTACTAATACTTTCAATTTCAAAGCATTTTTGGTCGAAAAAAGGAATATTTTTAGAAATTTCCTTGAACTGACGTAGAATTATTTAAAATATTTTAAATATAGGTATATATATGAGGATTGTAAATTCGATTTCAAGGTAGTGCATTTAAAAATTTGTATGTTTCCCTGTAAGATATATATTTATTTCCCCGGTGGCGTGTTTCGGAACACTAGCACTCAAGCGTTATACCATACCGGTACCGATGGTCCTTGCTAAAGTAATTTACTTCACATACACAATAAAGCTATTTTTAATCAACTAGTATAAAGGAACTCTCTCATAATCTAAGACTCTAGAGACAGCGACTCTACTAAAACAGGGGTTAAACTTATATATAAATGCAATTTTCGTTTTCTTTGCTTGTAAAAGGCAATTTCTGAAGCATTTTTTTATATTTAATATTATTTTTCTTTACAATATTTTCGGTTATTTTTAATTCGAGTTACAGATGCTACGATATTTTTTGTATGATTAAAAGAGAATATTTAAAGATGATCTGAGGCCAGTCGTAGCGCAGTGATACAAGATATGATTGTAAAATCGATTGGTTGTGGGTTTGATGCCATATGCAGAATTCGGGGGAAAGTGAGGAATGGAGTGTCATAACACTAAGTTTCGTCTACCTAACTTGCTGTGTACGGAATACAAGCTAAATGAAGCTGACAAAATCTCAATGAAACTTAAAAGAGCATTATAACATGATTATATTCCTCTCTCTTCTATAAATCAACTTTCAGAAACATATTTACGAAGTCAACTGCTGGTTGTTGTGTTGGAAGCGACAAAAATTGACATTTAAGCCTAGGGAAGTGTTAACTAATGTAAAGTAATTTTTTGTTAGCTTCCGCTCACATTCCAGACATTTTGTGGAACAGGATTCAACCCCAGGCCTTGTTTTGTTTGTCTAGGTATTACATATTATAAGCTCACAATACATTTATAAAGAACAACAAAACATCAGAACTGAATTTTCTCTACAACAAAAAAAAACTATAATCACAAAACTCTTACTAAAACCCCGTAGAAATAACCAAAAGCAACTAAAGAAAAATCTATTCATTCTACGGTAATGTAGGGACTCTTAATTCATTAGTGTGCTGTAATTCTTCTATAGATCCCAGGCCCCTCGTTAAGGACGATTGCGTAACGATTTATCTTCACGCCAATGTCCAGGGAGCACCCTGTATTCTAACGACAGCTGTTTATTAGAAAAAACTACTTTTATATTGAGTATAGTTTTTGTTTGTTGTATATATTTTTTTTACCAAAACAAAGAGATGCTATAAGTTTTTTAACTTAGTTTTTAGGGTTTTGTACCTTAAAAGGTAAAAACGGAACCTTACAAGATCCTCTGTCCATCTAATATCAAATATTCAGGTCTTAAAAACATTTATTTTAGCTTAGATGTGTTAACTTTAATTAGGATTAAGCGAAGTTGAAGAAGACAATTTGTTTCAGTCTGACAATGCTTTCAGGGAATGGATTTCACTATTTAACTAAATTTTAAAAAAACAGTAAGACTTCTACTCTATTTTTATCTTCACGCTGCATAACAAAATAAGCAGAGAGAACCTAGTGTCAAAAGACTTCGTTTCCCACTAACCGTCCAATTATCAAAACATTGCGTTTTAAGTGATGGAACACAACGTTGCACTTTGTTTTGTTAAGGGCGAGAAAATGGAAAGAATCCATTCCTCCGAGTTGAAATCGAACCCAAAACCGTAGCGGTTCTTCTATCTATAGCATCAAACAAAAACATAAACACACAATAAAATCAAAATTGAAAAGATAAAAGTCGTTTCAGTCCGGCCATCATTTACACTCATTGAGATGAAACATTTTGATTAAATTTCGTAAAATGGCATTTAATTTGAAAATTAATGACGTTTCGACGCCACGGGTATATTTAAGTAGCGTTCTGTCAAATCGTATTCGCCACTTTCTTGTAGGGGTTTAACAAATTCCTGGTACATTTCAAATATTTGAACATCTACGTAACAATGGTTCCCGTTTTGAAATTGACAGCCAGTTTTCAATTTAATATAATTTATCCTTTTTTTTAGGTCTTTCAAAATAATACACAGACAAGAAATGATATTCCTAATAATAGAATTTTGATTAAAAATAATTGAACTTATAGTCGTATGCTCATTAAAGTGTTTGTTTTATTTCAATCGGTTCATAAATAAAAAAATATTTTCGATTCCATTAATCCTATCAAATAATTGTTTTTGAATTAGATGAAACTTTAATTCTAAATGTTAAATTATTGATTTTAAAATGATAATGCTATTAGAATTTATTGGCTAGTAAATAAATAATTGTATAATGCAAGCGGGTGAAGCCGCGAGCAGATCGCTAGTCTCTAATAATATGGTGTCTATGATAGCCATCTATCATAGACACCATATTATTATTCACGCTATTTACTTATATATATTTTTAGAGAAAAGAGTGTTAAGTCATTCCGTTCTCCACTTTCCTCCCATATGGGAGTCTCGAATATTCGAAATGTCTCGAATATTCGAAATGTCTCGAATATTCGAGACATTTCGCTTTAATTAGTTGTAAATTCAAGCAATAATTTCACTTAGTAATGAAAAAAAAAGNAACACAATAAAATCAAAATTGAAAAGGTAAAAGTCGTTTCAGTCCGGCCATCATTTACACTCATTGAGATGAAACATTTTGATTAAATTTTGTAAAATGGCATTTAATTTGAAAATTAATGACGTTTCGACGCCACGGGTATATTTAAGTAGCGTTCTGTCAAATCGTATTCGCCACTTTCTTGTAGGGGTTTAATAAATTCCTGGTACATTTCAAATATTTGAAGATCTACGTAACAATGGTTCCCGTTTTGAAATTGACAGTCAGTTTTCAATTTAATATAATTTATCCTTTTTTTTAGGTCTTTCAAAATAATACACAGACAAGAAATGATATTCCTAATAATAGAATCTTGATTACAAATAATTGAACTTTTAGTCGTATGCTCATTAAAGTGTTTGTTTTATTTCAATCGGTTCATAAATAAAAAAAATATTTTCGATCAAATTAAAGCTGTAAATAATTGTTTTATTGAATTAAATGAAACTTTAATTCTAAATGTATAATTATTGATTTTAAAATGATAATGCTATTAGAATTTTTTGGTTAGTAAATAAATAATTGTATAATGCTAGCGGGTGGTGTCTATGATAGATGGCTTCACGCTAGTTACCTCATATCAGAGTAACCAAAGAGAAACGAGTGTTAAATCACTCCGTTCTCCACTTTCCACCCATATTCGATACATTTCGCGTTAAGTAGTTATAAATTCAAGCAATTATTTCAGAATTAGTAAAAAAAAAGTTCATTACGAGCTTTTCCTAAACAAATAATATTAATTAAAGGCTGACTAATTAGACGGATTAGAAAAGTCAGTTCCTCTTCCGGTTACGTTCTTAGAAGCGGAGCTTTATCTCTAAACACGTTTAATTAATGAAAATAAATAATACAAACATGTAAAACATTCTACAGTGATGCTTTCATATTATATACCTATGTATAATATATATTTTTTAGGTTTACGATATATCCCACAAATAGTAGGGTAGGCACAAGGAACCTAGAAACTTAGTGTTAAGATACTCCGTTCCCATTAATACATTTCCGTTCCCCATTTTCTACTGAATTCTATAGGCATTGCATTGCATTGTATGAAAATATTAAGAAATTTAAATATTAAATAATGCATGGCGTTGAGTTTGGCCTCTCAACAATGCCACAATGTCTTAAAAAATTAAGCTGGAAGTGTAGAACGAAGTGTTTTAACACTAGGTACGTTTAGCCTACCCGACAGTACGCGGGATACAGCGTGAAGCTAAAAATAACATAATTTAATTCTATATTTCATACTATACAACTTCAACGGAGTCAAGTACATAACGTTTATGTACAAACATCAAAGGCCGATATACGGTACAGGCTAGTAGCACCTAAATAGTTACAAATACGTAAACAATTGTATTGCACTGTACTTACTCAAGTAAATTCAATTCTAATTCAAATTGTTGAATATCCCTTTAACAGCCTTTAGGTCTTTCAATAGAGCTGACTCTAGAGAAATAGTTGAACAATTAGATTTTTTATGTAAGTTTGTTAAGATATTTTATATCATTCGTATTATGTGTTATTGGATTATAAAGTAATTCTTCATATATTCGCTCATTACATACAATTACTCATTTACATACATACAGTGACTTGTATATACAGACACGTCACGTCACGTCACGTCACGTCACGTCACGTTGGTAGTCTGTCTACTGAGTGCTGACATAAGCCTGTGAAAAACATTTTTTTATCCCCACGTTGTATTCTTTATTATACTTTACTATATATTTGTTCCCTAAACCAAAATCGAACCCACAATTGTAAGGCTAAAATAAAATATTATTATGTTTCAATTAAATGTAATTTAAGATTTCTTTTTAAGTAAAATAAAATAATTATTATGATTGATTGTGCATAAAGCAGACAGATTGTGTACATTATTCTTTCATTAAACATTAATTTATTTTACAAACAAGATTTTAAATTAAATTTGTGAATGCAGTTGTAAAACAATATGAGGTTAATCTGTAAAAAACCGTATAATTGATAATCATAATTTGGGATTAAAACCTACATCGGTGAAAAGAAATTTTATTTCAAATATAAAATTACTTTTCATCGATGTACATACTGGGAACTGGGAACTTATGAAGAAAATTGTAGAGATGCGATACAAAGTACGGCGTTGGATTCCGTAGGAAGTGTTNTTTTTTTTCATTTCACGATTTTTATCCATACCTGTATTTCGTGTAACGCACACATACGTGTGCGACGTTTCCGATTTGACAGGTAAGTGTGTGCGTGCCTATGTTATACTTTACAAATGGCGTTTTATTTTAAAACGATAATTTTATTATTTATTTTGTTTGAAAAAATAACTTTTTTATTTTTGAATTATTTTTTTTCCGAATTATATTAGGCTTTTATAGAGTAGTTAAAACTGTGGTTTCATTTAAAGTGGTGCTGACAATTCCACCCTGTATATATAATATACTAATTGCATAATATATTTTTTTTAGGTTAGCTACATATATCCCAAGCATGACAGGGTAGGCATAGGGAACCTTGTGTTAATATACTCCGTTCACATTAAGACACTGCCGTTCCCCGTTTTCTACCGAATCGTGGAGGCATTGCATGTTGGGTGGCAATGTTAGAGAGTATGAAAATATTAAGCAATGTACAAATTAAATAATGTATGGGGTTGAATGTGGCCTTTCAACAATGTCACAATGTCTTGAAAAATTTTAGCTGGAAGTGCAGAACGAAGTGTCTTATCACTATATTAGTTTAGCCTACGCGACAGTACGCAGGATACAGCGTGAAATTAAAAATAATATAATTTAATTCTATATTTCATACTATACAACTTCAACGGAGTCAAGTACATAACGTTTACATTAGTACAAACATCAAAGACCGATACTGCACAGGCTACTAGCATCTAACTAGTTACAATACGTAAACAATTGTATTGCTCTATGTTTACTCAAGTAAATTCAATTCTAATTCAAATTGTTGAATATCCCTTTAACAGTCTTTAAGTCTTTCAATAGAGCTGACTCTAAAGAAATAGTTGAATAATTTGATTTTTTATTTTATGTAAGTTTGTTAAACTATTTTATATCATTCGTATTATGTGTTATTGGATTATAAAGTATTTTTTCATACATTCGCTCATTATATACAATTACTCATTTACATACATACAGTGACTTGTATATACAGACACGTCACGTCACGTCACGTCATGTTGGTAGTCTGTCTACTGAGTGCTGACATAAGCCTGTATGGCCTGCGTTGTATTCTTTATTATACTTTACTATATATTTGTTCCCTAAAGCAAAATCGAACCCACAATCGTAAGGCTAAAATAAAATATTATCATTTTTCAATTAAATGTAATTTAAGATTTCTTTTTAAGTAAAATAAAATAATTATTATGATTGATTGTGCATAAAGCAAACAGATTGTGTACATTATCCTTTTATTAAACATTAATTTATTTTACAAACAAGATTTTAAATAAAATTTGAGAACGCAGTTGTAAAACAATATGAGGTTAATCTGTAAAAAACCGTATAATTGATAATCATAATTTGGGATTAAAACCTACATCGGTGAAAAGTAATTTTATTTCAAATATATTTTTACATATGGAGAAAATTGTAGAGATGCGATACAAAATACGGCGTTATATTCCGTACGAATAGTTTTTCTGAAAATTCAAAATCTGTCAATTTTAAAGAAAGCAGAAAATAGGTAAAAAAATATTTAAAATAAAAATCAGATATATACCAAATTAAACCAAAAGACAATCCCAAAAACGAAATCTCCCTGCAAATTTTCAGAGGATTACCTTTTAATGGTTTTCACGAATTAAATCAGGTGTTCCCAATTAAAATTCAATTCTATAAAGCTGTATTGTATAGGCTAATCCACGGGCGTTGAGAAATTAATCGGCGCACCATCGGAGATTTCGGGCGAATTAATTCTTAATTCCGACCCCAATGAGCTCCCCGCCTCTTGCCCACTTATCGGTTCGCCTGCTACATAAAGATAGATAAAGTATTCTTTATATGATATGGGATTTTTAAGTACAATATTGTATTGCAGGAAAACTGTAGTCTTTTATTTCGCAGAGGCACAAGCACGTGACTCTAAACACGACAGATTGTTATCGATCCCCACTAGAGGAAACAATATATTTAATATTTTAATTTCTTCGTATTGGTGTAGAGGTAAATCACAGCGTTGAGCTCCGCCAGTCAATACGTAATGATTCCAAAATGAGGTGTGATTGTCTTATATTAGATTCTATCTGCCTACCCTGCTGTGTGTGAGATACGGCGTGAAGAAAAACAAACATTATTATGTATTAAATTTGTATAGCCGCGAGCGGTTCGCTAGTGATAATACATACAAAGAAAGAAGGAAAAGAAAAAAGGAACTCGATCAATTATAAAAATATTCAATACAAATTATTGATATATCGAAGCCTAATCGTCCTAAAAAATTTTCATTTGCAAAGAGCTCGTAACCTTGTCGCCTATGTTTTATAGTTTTTACAGCTGCACCACACCCACCTCAACAAAAAAAAGTTCAGCCAAAAATTGATGTGAATTATTGATGTTTTTATTGAGTAAGATTATTCACAAGTCATACGATGATGTAACGTAAATGTTTTTGTAAAACCGTACAATTAATGGATAAAGTTTTCTACTTGCTAGTTTTTGTTAAGCCATCTCATAGTATGAATATTTATTAAGAGAAGTGGTGTTTTTTTGTTTATTTTTATTTCAAGCATCTCTCATATTAACGAGAGAGAAATGTGCAAAAAAATTGAATTATAAAACACTCTGTTTTCCACTTTGGATTCAACGTCTAAATGTAAACTCGACGGTCGTGAGTTCGGTTCCCACTTGAGAGGATGAATTATTTTTATTTCTTTGCTTTGGCAATAACACAAAGTAAATGTGAAATAATATTTTGCATACAATTACCTTCGTACCATTTAGAGTAATTTAATTAATTAATTAACTTAAAGTAATTAAAAAAGAATGACCAATGTAAAAAAATATATTGTTACTCTACTAAAATAACATTTAAAAGTTTTATTTTTATACTAGCACCCTATTGCGGCTTCGCCCGCTTTTACTACTGGATTAT
>JAKRZM010001005.1:0-39502 GCA_036379175.1 Heliconius cydno galanthus | reverse complement strand
TCCCAGGGAGACAGGTGTTTTGATAAATGAGATTTGAATTGCACGTTTTGGCTGATCCTAATATAACATGTAGGTACTTACTTATATAGGCCAGACAGTAATTAAGTTTTCGTTTCGACATCGCTAATTAAAGGGTGTTTTCAAATAAATTACGTTTTAACTGTGATTAATTTAATATTCATTTGGTAGTCATTAATTAGGATACCCAGAGGCGACCTAACTTTAAGACGGCTTAGTAATTTATTACAGAATTAAGTAAAAAGTTTAAAGTGCAGGTAGGTAATGTCAGTTTGCAGCACTTTTTCGTTTTTAAATTTAATTTATTCATTTTAGGACATAGCACACGAGCCGAGGTAACCTGGGAACCTGGTGTCAACCACTCCATACTACGTCTATTAAGACACCAGACTACCAGAGTTGCGGAACTTATCGCCCCATTTTAAAATAATAAACATTTAGTTTCCTCGAATGTATGTGCACTTGTGCCCCTGCATCATGACAGCCTCATTATTTAATTATTTATTTCTTTTTATTAAATAAATTCTTTTTATTTCACCGCTCTTACTTACGAAAATGGAGACAAAAATCTCCTCAAATAATGTTCCTTATGCTTATACTGTACTATATTTTTAGAATTGAATATAAACCTTAAAATTTTAGAATAATTTTCCAAAGCTTAAAAAATAACAAACGAATAATATTTTGAGCTTTTTCTTTCACACAATTAAAATAGTTTCCCCCATCCATCCGAAAGAGGTCACAGCACAGCTCACGTCCTAACTCCTCGCAATTTCCCCGCGATAACGAGTTCAGCGTCGCCAACGATGGATCTCCCTCGATATTTAGTACGAAAGTTTCTGTTGTCACAATATTATTTATGTAATGAATGTTTGTCTTGTATCTCTAGTTTTAATATGGAAGTGACATTTTTGTGGCAGTTTGTATTAAAGTATGGCAATCAATCAATCAATCAAGTATGGCAAAGACAAGCTCGAGTTCATTGTGGCACGGTGGGTTAGACATTGGATTGTAAGCATAATGGTTGTGGGTTTGAACCCCATTTGAAGGAATTATAGTCTAAGCCAAATATAAATTAATTCATCACTATAAAATAACAAATTAAATTTTTAAGGTAATAATCAGTTTAAACAATATATATATTCCATTTTGTAAGGCAATCAACTTTGATTTCGAATCTTAATTTATTTGATAGGTTATAAAGGAAAACCTAGAATTACAATGACATACGATATATATTTTCATCCAATTTTTAATACCTAGGATTCAAGCAATGATTGTTCCATACATAATATGTGGTCTTAATAATATTTGACGTTTAATCTAGACTCTAAATATTGATTCAGAATGGTACACAGATATTCAGCTTGGTATACTGTCAATCTGTCAGATAGATTACCCCAAAAAAAGTCAAATTTATTTTTATATTATTGCACGAGTACATTTATACAAACAAGTATTTCTTTAATTTTATAGGAAAAGCTAAAAGTACAAATAAGAAACATATTATTACAATGTAAACGTAAAAAAAATCAATTTCCCACAAAAAACCCCCAATTTTCGTAAACAACCCGTCAACCCACCACGAAGCACGCTGACACTACGAGAGCAGGTCGCATAATAAACGCTTTCAAACTGTTTGCCTGACGTAATGCACTCGCTGCGTGAAGTGCTCTCTGCGCCGCGATAATAGCATCAATTTCCATACAATCTCGTGGCCCATGAATTACTCGTATGTTCTAAATACGTGTGCGCGCTTGATAAATGTTCACTTCAGTAGCTACAGGGTGTTTCAGAATAGAGAAACGCTCATATCACCAATACATGACTATTCGTTATGGGTTAATTATTGCTGTATAATGCCATTGTATAATATGTAATTCTATACTATTCTAGGGTAGAATTTAGGGGTTGTCTTATTAGAAATAAATGGCACTAACTTAGGGATTATTATATTATAATACTAGCAGCCCGTTCGCGGTTTCACCCGCGTGAACTATGTTATTATTAATTTCTGTCTCCATGGCTACGTCCTAGTGACGTCTATGCAAAATTTGAGACTCCTAGCATTTCTAGTAACGAAGTTTCATACAAACTTTCGACCCCAAAAACAACCCCTTAGAAGTCGAATATTGCAAATTCCTGTTTTAGCGAGCACCTACATCCTATAAGTAACGCCTATGTAAAATTTCAGATTCCTAACATATGGTTTCTGAGATTTCGTGATGAGTGAGTGACCTTTCGATTTTATATATATATAGATTATATTAATTACCTGTAAAAGGAAAAACGGAGTGATAGTTTACTGTCTGTTTCGCTTGATTTTATTGAAAGTTATAAAGTTTGGTGAACATCATTATTGTTGTTTATAAATATCAACATTGAGGCCAGAATTTTAGTTATGTTAAACCACAGAGTTAATTAGTGTAATAATTTTATATATTTAAGCTTAATTATTTATTATGGCACATATTCAATTAAAAGTAGCTGTTCGTTTTGTAAAATAAAATTATATACGTAACTCAACAAAAACAAAAAAGTGAATAAAATGAAAAATGTAGTGGGAGCTATAAATTATGTACATTAGCCTAAACTTAAATGTTTTACTAGGAACCTTTGAAGAGTATCATTCTGGTCCTGGCTCCATCATCAGACCAACTCAATTATACATATTATTGTTTTATTACCTAATCAAAATCATCAAGTTCATCTAGCGTAGCGTATTAAGAAAAATAAAATACATGTTCAATCATTAAATAAATGACAGCTTATATTAAATTTAAATCCACTGCAGTACAATCATCAGCTCGACAAGTTGCGAGTTGCGTTGAGAAATAATTAATAATAATAACCTCTAACTCGCTATATCCCGTAAATAGCGGGATAAGCAAAAGGAACTTAGTGTTAAGGCACTACGTTCCTGAATTTTGAGACATTGCGTAATAAACAGCCGCGTTTTATCGTCTTACCAAAGCGAGAAAATGAAAATAATTCATTTCCCCATATTGAAATCGAAGCCACTACCGTCGCCTTTCCAGCGCTACTGTGCAAGGACGGTATAAGTAAAATAATAGATTTTATATTAGAGAATCCACTGCGGGATTAATTGCTTTCGGATACTTCGATACTCATTTGGGGATTTACATAAATTTTGTAGATAGCAGCCACGAGTACATGAGGTAGTTTAGTTAACGGAGCGGAGGTCAGATTGGATACACGCTAGTGCTCTAGTGCTCTAGTATGTATACAAGTATTATGAGATTCCCATAGCAATTTCGAACTAGTTAATTTTCTATGGAAATTTTCACGAATTTTCGTATTAAGTTACGTCTTAAGACTAGAAAATCTTATCAATTTTCTATATTTGTATTATTAAGACATTGCGTGTTAAGTGGCGGAGCTTAACGCTGCGAAATTAAAGAAAATGGTGTATATAAATAATATAATTAATTATCTATATATTAAAGTATTCCATTGTAACAGGCAAATGGGTCCAGCGGCGGTGAGTTGTATCTGCGCGCCCGGGTACACCGGGGACCTGTGCGAATCTCAGATAGCAGCTCCAGGTATGTTTAAACTATTAATATAACTATTTTTTACATTATATAATTTAAAATGTTTTTTAACTATAATATAATGAAAGCCATTCAACACGCCATGTTTACAGAAATCGGCGGATAATGGGGAACGAAGTGTCCTAACACTAGGTTCCCTCTGCATACCCTGCTAAAATACAGCGTAACGCAAAAAAAATTACGTTATTGTGTAAAAAAACACACAAAACCAACAAAAAAATCGTTTTAACTTCAATTTCCTAAAATAATATGGTATATTAAACAATTATATATTTTCTATAATTACAACAAAAACTTTCAAGAATATAAAACACATAGTTTATTCCGAACGGACAGATCTATTCTGCCGAAGTCTAATATCCACTCCTCCAAATGCGCCTTCAGTGCAGATTTCCAATATCTCAGATATACTCCTCGAATACCAGTCGACCGTCCATTAGACGTCATATCTTATACAAGTTCTCCAAATTCTCTATATTGGGATAATAAATATATATAAAACGAATTGATAATGTTTATGAGGCCAGTCGTGACCCAAGTGCACAAAGGATAACCTCACTGTGAACTCTACAGTTTGTGGATTCGCTTCCCACTTAGGAAAAAAAAAATTTAATATTTTCATTTACTTCGCTTTGGTGAAAAAATATGTAATTTATTTTTACATATAAGAATTCACAATTAAATCGTGGTAGGTGGATAATAAAAAATACTGGGTCGTAAAGGGAAATGCCTATAATAAACACTATCCTGGCATCTGGACCATATGGCCCTTTTGTGAGCACTTAGCTATTGTATATTTATTTTGTATGGCAACGTGTCAACTATTCTGTAGAAAATATTCAACATACATTAGAATTAGTATTCAATCGAATTTAATAGACGATATTTATTAATATTATTTAATTAACGTTTCTATGTACCTACTAGCTTTCGTCCCGTGGTTATATGGAAATAACTAAGATTTCTCAACACTACGGAAACTTTTCATCTTTTCCTTTTTTTCTACATTAATCAGCTTCACGCTGTATCCCGCACACAACAGGGTAGGCAGAGGGAACCTTGTGCTTGTGCCGCTGCGCCACGACTATACTATACTCATAATCCATACGCATCCATATGGTGGTTATGTATCAAATTTTGCAGTGAATCTAGAGAAAATAAATTTACAATTTCACGCTTTTTCCCGTATAGTAGGGTAGGTAGGTAGTTCCCCACGTCCAAATTTTAACCAAACATATAACAAATACTAAAATATATATTTTTTTATTATTTACATAAAAATGTCAAAGATTAAACAAGTTTATATAAATTCCTATAACTTTCATATAAAGTTTTTGCGTCTTTAAAAAAATATTTATTGGAGGACGGGTGTACTCATAATGGATTTCCAGTTAGTTGGCTTCGAGTAATCATGTTTCGTTTATTGAAAATACCTTTTAGGAATTCCTTTTAATATCACGAATCATTCGAATTACGATAAAAATGTTTGAATTGAAGATAAAAATACTGCTCAAATTATTTTCAGCTTTTCATATATTTCTCTATGTGAAATAATATTTGTTTGAAGTTTAATTGTTTATTTAATGCGTTTATTTATTGTAAAAAAATAGCTGTTATATTAATTATTTGAATATGTATAAATGTGTTAAAATGCGGGGTTAAGTACCGCAACTCAACATGCCATATTTCAAAAGTGGAGAAAATAATGTCTTAATCCTAAATTGTCTACGTCGGGTACGTACTTTTGTGTGGGAAGCAATTGTTACGTCAAAAATTACCATATTTTTATTATGGAAGTATTTTCTTCTATATTATCAAACAAAAGCTTACTTAGTTTGTTTGTAATCAATTATAGGGATCGGTTTATCAATTCATCGGAACCCATTTCCCTGATTACTCCGTTCTGGGATTTAATTGAATTCCTAAAGTTTTATGAAAAAGGTCAACGAAGCTGTTATTTCGATGAAAATCAAATATAATTAAAGGATGGTCCATTTGCTCTTCAAATACATTGACCAAAGTACTTTTAAAACTAAAAACATAATAATTTATTATTTTTTAGAAAAATAATTAGAGTACTTAAATATTTTCTTTAAAGTTATTGCTGCAGTAAGAAAATAAAAAGATTTTACGAAATTGTTTTAAAATGTAAACGAAGAGGGCAGCGGAAATTAATATAAATAGTAATAAGGATAGGTATAAGACGTTTAACGTAATTAGGTAAGAAGTTATGGTTTAGTGGCTGAAATGTTTGGACGGTAATCAAGAGGAACAGCTTCTAATTTAGCTTCTCATTCGTTAAAATTTATACGTTTCCTTAAAATAATCTGAAATGTCAAATTGCCCAATGAAATACGAGGCCGTCGTAGGACACTTGGGAGAGTTGATTACTATATTTCCTCTGGTATTAAGACAGAGCATGGCGTTGAGTACCGCTACTCACCACGCTATGTCTCGAAAAGTAGAACGAAGAAAGTGGGGAATAGAGTGAAAAAAAATAACTAATTAAATCGCATCGTTCCTGCAAAGTCAGGTCACTGTAACAGCTTAAACACCGAAGCTTTGTCTTAAAACTGTCTAAATTGATAAAGTCTTCATCAGCTAAGAATTAAAGCCGTGTCGAATCAACGTGCGCTGGGAACAAAGAAAAATACAACATTCGGCGCTGGCTTTCCTCACGATTGTAGTGTTATTTGTTAGTGCAAAGTTCCATTTACTGATACAAGCTGACTTTGCCTGCCGTTTAAGAAATTTAAATCTTTTCTTTACACTTTCTGTTGGCTAAACAGAGATAAGAGGAAATTAGAAATAGAAAAAGATCACTTCGTTTTTCGCTTTCGAACTAAAAATATTGAGTTCATAACTAGATTAAGGAAACGAAAATATTTTATAAGTATATTAAAATTCGACAGTCAAGTACATCCCACCTGCGCCTAACGATGTCATTATACTAGAGACTCATTATAAATATTTACGTAACTGAAACCCTTATTTATATTAGGCGGTTCACGTTTTTTCCCGCATAAGGTAGGTACCACTAAGGTAGTTAAGACACTACATTCTCCATTTCCTGTAAAATAGACGAATATCAACGTCCTACCCTATCAGATTGCACTGAGTACGAATCGATCCTATAATCAACGCAATTACAATCCAGGTTTATCCCACTGCGCCACAAAGACCTCTTATTTGTATAAAATTTTCAAATTTCTAAACCAAAGTGTTAAAAACATTAACATTTAAAGTATTTCGATTTAAAATTATTTTTATTACTTCACTAAAAACAAAACAACGGTCGTTGCCAAACAAAAAACTGGCCAGACCCTATTCAATTTGAACATGGTGATTGCAAAAGTTTCCTCGTAATCACCCTGGAAGCCATTCGCAGCGCATTCCAATATAATTAAGCTTATTCTGTTAGACAAGTTGTTTCTAAACAAAATCCTTTAATACAAAAATACAAGTTTCGATATGTGAATAGAATTTTAATTATTATATTTATTTTTATTTTTATCACGCGTATAGCAGAGTGCAGGGGAAACCAGTTTTCAGACACTGCGTTCTCCAAATATCAAGATATATATATATATATATATATATATANAATATATATATTCTTTATTGCACATGTAAGAAAATAGTAAGAAAACAGTTAAAAAGTTATGTTTACAATGGCGTTGAAGGTTGAAGAATTCAAATCTCAATATTTTAGGCAGAGGGGATCAGGGACCTTAGTGTTAAGGCACTCTGTTCGCATTAAAACATAGCATTGCGTTTTGAATGTATTAAATCAAAGCCGTGCTTTACCTGGCAATTACATCATGAACATTTCTTTTCCTCGTGTCGAAATCGAATCTACAACCTGTCGCGTTTAAAATCACACGCTTGTGCCCCAACGCACCACTGGTTTTTAAACTATTATATTTGAAAAAATTGAAATAAAAAATAGAAAAATGGCATCGCCTAAACAAGCAGATAGTAAAATTTCAAGTCAACAGTCCAATAACCACGTTTCGGCTATAGATCCTCACTCTAATGGGCTAGTGAGATAGCATCCTCATTTTCCCACCCATTTCCTCACTTTGAACCTCTCTGTAATACTCATTTGCTGTCAGCTAATGAACGTTTGGGTATAATGATGGCGGTAAACATCAGCTTAGCATTTTTTTAGGTGGATCTAAGAAAATAAGGACCTTTTGGTTTGATATAGGTTTTTCATGAATCCTTGTAGGTACAGCGTAATATTGTAGAAATAGCAAAAGGATATTACGAAGCATCTGTTCAAGAATAGATACCGTTTTTCAGCTTCACGCTGTTTCCCGTATATAGCAGAGTATAGTGTACTAGTGTCAAGACACTCCGTTCCCCACTTTCCGCCGAATTCCGAAGGCATTGCGTGTTGAGTCGCGAAACTCAACGCCGCGTTTTGCCTCGCTACCAGAGCGACGAAATGAAAATATTAAATATACTTCAATTCCTCGAGTGGGAATTGAAACGTCTTAAAATTCTTAAAAGTTATTCTTCTTAAGATGGGCGGGCGCTTTGCTATGGTGAGGAATACAGCGTGAAGCTTTTTTTAAAATTTCTACCCTCTAGGCAAAAGCCCGTGTGGAGTTCCGCCATTCGACACGTAATGGTTCGAAAAATTCGGCGGAAAGTGAGTGTTTTAACACTAGGTTTCCTCTGCTTACCCTGCCATATGCGGAATACATGAAGAAGCTGAAAAAAATGCTTATTTTAATTTTCATCTTCTTTTATATTAAAATCTTATTTTAAAAGACTACAATGAATTTATTATTCATTCCCCAGAATGCGGCATCGAGGAGTGCTCAGAAGGATGTAAAGAGGGGACCACGTGCGACTGCAATCCAAAGGACACTGATGTTTGTAAGTTAATTAAAAATTAAAAACCGTATGCAGTTTTCCATATTTTATGCTTTCATTTGAATTATCATATATTCTATACTAATATTGTTTCCAGCCTCCGCCCGCTTCGACACAGGACTACAAATTATGGACCCCGGCAGCAGTAACACATCCCAAGAGATTATTAAGCAGGTGTCTACTATATTTTTCTTATTAAACTAATATACTTAGGTTATATACCGACGTACACTTCTTATATATCGGCGTTCTGGCCACTGTTTGATAGGTATTGGCTGTAAAGGACAGTGGTTCATGAAAGTCAATAGAATATTTAGAATTTAAAAATATTTTTGGGCCAGTCGTGGCGCAGGAACACCAGCGTATGTCTGTAAACGCGGCTGGTTGTGGGTTCGATTCCCACTAGAGAAAATTAAATATTTAATATTTCTCTTTCCTTGCTCTGGTAATGTTTCGCAAACTCAAAACGCGATATCTCCAAAATTGAGCGGAAAGTGGAAAACGGAATGTCTTAATACTAGGTTCCCTCTGCCTACCCTGCTATATGCGGGATACAGCGTGAAGTTGAAAAGTAGTAATACCTAAATTGTAGTTCCTAAATATGTTCCCCTTTTTTTCAGATCACCAATTATTTGAGGGCATCGAATATAACGCTACATGATGATATTCAATTGTTAAACATAAGGTAAGTCAAGTAAGTTAAATTTGATTTCGGATGATTGTAAAAATATTTTTTTGTAATTATCTATCTGTAAAACTGAGATCGTTATAGCGCAGAGACAAAGTGGTCATAAACTTGTAAGCGATGGTTGTGGCTTCGATTCCCTATCAGTGTAATGAATGCTTAAAGAATTTGGTGAAAAGTGGAGAAGAGTAATGTTTTTTATTAGGAAGTGTCTTAACATTGGGTTCCCAGGTTCCTTCTACCTATGCTGCTTAGTACGGGATACAGCGTGAAGCAAGAAAAAAAATAAAGGAAAACTGATAAAATTTAATAGTAAAATAATAAAATGTAGGACGTAGTTATAAAAATCATGAACGAGTATAAAACTTAGTCAAAAATAATTACGCCATTATCTTTGAATGTTAATCGATTTTTATATTATCGCTACCATTAAAGCTTTAAGAACAGGAAAAAGCTTCGTTTCATTAATATTTAATGAAATTTATGGAAGAATAAAAAAGAACATAAAGTTTCATTTTCAACTGAGAATGCTGCTAGAATTTTAATTATTAAAGTGACAATTGTTTTTTGTAAACATTTTTTTCTTTGCTGTAGCTTTATCCTACTATCTTACTAATATCTTACTTATAAATATGAATTATTTGTGAGAATGACTGTTTTCTTCCATTTTCACGTAAAAACTATTCAACAGATTTAGATGAAACATTACAGGTAATCTAGTTTTAGGATATTCCATAACCCATTTCCGCCGAATTCTGCAGGCGTTGCGTGTTAAGTGGCAGAACTAAGCCGTGCTTTGCATCGACACTAGAGCAAAGGAATTAAAATATTAAATATTTAATTTCCTCGAGTAGGAATCGAACCCAGAACCTGTCATGTTTAAAGTCACACGCTTGTGCCCCTGCGCCACTACTAGGCTCAAAAGCATAGGGTACAAATTTTGTAAAGATTTTCTATAATATAACAAGATAAAAGTACAGTATGAAATTAGATATAAGCTCATCTCTCCCCTAGTTCCCCTGAAGCGTCGGGCGCGCGCTCGGTGTGGCTGCGCGTGTGGGGCGCGCGCAAGGAGGCGGGCGTGCTGCGCGCGGCTCTGGCACGTCTGGCGGCGACCAGGACGCGCGAGGACCGGCTGCGGGTTTTGCCCGCCACGCTGCGGCTGGAGATGCAGCCGGCGTTGAGCTTACATGTGAGCTAGCTTTGTTTACTTATAAGTATTTGAGTAATGCTGGACAAACCGTGGCGTTGAGTTTCGCCTCTCAACTTTTGCTTCAACTGTTTCCCGTACAAAGCAGGGTAGGCAGAGAGAACCTGGGATCCTAGTGTTATGACACTCCGTTCCCCGTTATAACACTTCCGTTCCCCATTTTCCGTCAAATTGTTAAGGCGTTACGTGTTGAGTAGTACTTAACTTAACTCCGCACTTTTGCCTCGTTAACAGAACGTTGAAAAGAAAATATTAAATATCTCACTGCCCCGAATGTGAATTTACTCAAAATCGTCGTGCATTATAATATAAAAAGTTGATGTTGACGACATCTAAAGAAATAATACACAAAGTTCTTAAATATTTAGCGAAAACAAAATGTTTTTAGAAATAAACTGATCTAAAATATACTCACAAACAAACTGATTTTGCGAACTAGAAAGGTCTGTCAAAATCAGTTCCATAACTTCAAAGATTAGATTCAACAAAAACGAAAAACAAACAGGTTTTACAGTTGTAACGACGTACAAGCAATTACAAAGGCAGAAAATTCTCTTTTTTTAACTACAATTAACAATTTAAAAAATATTTTGGGTTAGAAATATTTAGCCTTACGCTTTATTCCCCATATAGCAGGAGAGATGAAACTTAGTGTTGAGTTTCGGAGAAAAGTGGAGAATAAAAATGTCTTAATAGGAACTGAGTATACTAGCTTCCCAGGTTCCCTCTGCCTACCGTGCTTCGGTATACAGTGTAAAACTAAAAACAAAAACCATAATATGCACTTAAAACAACAATGAAAACTTTTATATTCATTCCATTCTTTACATTAACTTTAAACTAAACACTTAAATAATATACCTCCTAAATATTCCACGACTTCGCAACTTAATACAAAATTCGATAAGCTCAAAAGAAATACCCGCTAGTTTCTCCACGAAACGTTATTCTCCGTATAAAGTTACAGTAAGTAGAATAAATAAAAAGTTACAAAGTTAAATTCAGTATTTATCGCCGCATATAGACCGCGAGCACCTGCTCCTGCAATGCACTTTAATATAGTATGTGCTGGGTTTGTTTTGTCTGTATTTTTGCAAGAATACTGGCTATTACTACCAACACCTTTGGAGTTCTTTTAAAATTGCAACCCAACTTACTATAGAAGAAACGTATATTAATAAATATACGAGAAAAATAAATTTAAAAAATAGCAGAGAAAATTACATTCTTCAGATAACTTATCGTCAACCTCTCCATATATACTTTGAAGAGGCCCCATACATTTTGAGAGGAACTCTTTCGAATGTCAATCATATCCTCATTGTACATTGTATGCTTTTTTGTAGTTCATTTATAGCATATCTTTTCAATGTGATTTTACGTAATTTTTCCATAATTTTTTCGCTTCACGCTGTATCACGCATGTAGCAAGGTAGGCAGAGAGATTCTATCCTCGTATTAAGACCGCTTCCAATTTTCCGCTGAATTCTGGAGAGACTGCGTGTTGAGTGGCGGAAATCAACACTGCGCTTTGCCTCGACGAAGAAATGAAAATATTGAATATTTCATTACCTGGAGTAAGAATCGAACCTGCAACCCGTCGCGTTTATAGTCATACGCTTGTGTCTGTGCGCCATAACTGATCTCTATTCTTTAGATCTCTTACTACATAAATATTTTTATGAAACCATTGCAACCAAATGTTGTAGTTTTAAAGTAATGCATGAGCAATAGACAAAAAGACAAATTAAAGCTTTGTTTTATCTATATGAAAGTCTTCACGGCACGATTTTATTAAAAAGAAACATTTTAAGCAAACCAAAAAAAAGGTCTATTACGAATTATACATTTTTTTTATACATCATGAATACATTATAAAAAATTCTATAAGAACAAAATATTATAAAAAAATCCAAAAAAAAAAAAAAAAAAAAAACAAAAGTTTAATCGAGGCCTACATTTTCGGGTATTCCCCGAGTACAGTTAACAAATTAAAAAAATATGTATATATTTTTTAAAGCGCAACTCTCACCATCTCGTCCCATTGTGAGCTGCAAGCGTAGCGCTGCCAGGAACCACATTGTGCCCTATTCATGTTTTGTCTCTGTTTTGATGTAGTTCTACAATGAAAAACCCTTTTGTTTAATAATTAATCACTGCTTAATTCAACGCTGCGTTCACTCATGTCATTAATTAAGATCTACTTTTTTTTGTTATTGTTTGTTTTGTACGTTATGGAAATGTTTACTTTATATCTATTTATAGTAAATAGGGATTTATTTATAGTAGAAAGGCATGTATGAAGAGGTTGATGATGAGGACGAGGCGAAAGAGGTAAGTAGAGACCGTAGCGTTTGGCGCTCCGTTCTGTCTGACTACCCCGCTAGGGATACAGCGTGAAGCTATGTATGTATGTATTTATAGTACATATATTTTTATAGTAAATGTCAGAATTGTAAGTATCTAAGAGAAAATATAATTTAGTCATTAAAATTCATAAGTATTTTATGTTCAACTAAACTCACAACGACTTTTTTTAGTGTATATATTCTTAAATTTAATTTTAAGAATATATACAGTACCTTGTCATACAGTACATATATACAACACATAGTTCATATCTTAGTCCCTCATTAGGGGAAGTCATTCTATGTCACGTGTCACATGTCATCAATTTTACTATTTTAAACTAACCCTACACTAACTGTGCTAAGGGCCTTAATGTTAATTACATTGCAAATGTATGTTATGTTATAAGAAGTACATATTGTTAGTGTACTCGTGTAAAAGTGGGTAGATTTAGGTGAAAAAAAGACAATAAAAGCAGTGGATTTGTGTCAAACGAACACAGTTGCTTGAAGGCGGAAGCCCTGATCGGAAGGTATCTAGTGTGTAGTGTTGTTATTGAGTGGTACATGTCACTTATTGTAATTACGTGGAACCTCTGTCCGAGTACGTTGGAAGCATATAGACGATATGTGTTTTTATCGTGTTTATTTTAAAAACGTTAACCGCTTCCGTTTTCTAACAATATAATAATTAAAATGTTCTTCTCTTAAGCTATCAAATTAAATCTTAAATATCCACCGTAGCTCGTTAAAACTCTTAACTCTGGCCGTCTGCCAGTTGTACTAAACGCGATAACGTGAGCTAGCATGATTGTTCCACCAGCTACGCCAGAATCAAGTAAAAGTGTTCATTTCATTAGGAAAATTCCTTTTATTTGACTCTCAATCAAGTTAATACTGCAGATTTATTATATTCTGACTCGAGAGTGGTTCTCGTTATGAATAGTTAAGATGCCAATGGTAATTGAGTTAACTGATGGCTTTTGTTCATGGAATGCCTTATTGTAATTTTTTTTTTCAGTTTCCCCCGAGTGGAGATCGAACCCGCAACCGTCGCGTTTACCATCACCCATCGTCACGACAGCCTCAGGCTATATAAATTTCTAATTCATACACAGAAAGAATCATCATCATCATCATCATCAGCAGCCATCTTTTGTCCACTGCTGGACATAGGCCTTCCCCAATTCTCGCCACCACACTCGATCCTCAGCTCTTCGGACATCCGCTTCCTGCCAACCTCTTTATGTCGTCGGCCCATCTGGCAGGGGGTCGTCCCACCGGTCGTTTTGTACGGGATCTCCACTCTAAGACACGTCTGCCCCAGCGGCCGTCGACTCTACGTCAGATATGCCCGTCGTCACCCATTGCCACTTCAGCTTACCAATTCTTTACAGAACTTCTTATTCTGTTATGTTTCTGTTATTATTATGTTATTCTTTCTTTACAGAATGTATAATATAATTTAATTATCAACACACCTATCCAACTCCGCGACGCGACGTCTCCTAATCTCAATTTCCGCGACATAACTTACCCAAAGAATCCAACTGACAGCAATAAGAAACTCGTAAAAATATGGCCGTGCATTGCTAGGATTGGGACATAAAAATTTAATTACGCAGTAAAAATGTTTCTCTAGCTTGAAACATTTCTTGGGGGATGTAAATTTTACCTTTTATTGCAGGCGTTGATCGTGAACCAGCGGCCGGAAGTATGGGAGGGCTCAGAGTTCATACTGAGTTGTATGGCGTACGGGTCCTCGGAGATTGCGTTCACGTGGTACAAGGACGGGGTCAAAGTGAACTTCAACGGTACTACTCGGTAAGTGTTAATTAAAATCTTTTTTCGTCGATTTTCTTTCAATATTTTCAATTAAATTAAATTTTAAAAGTGTTGGAAGCAAAGAAAATTATAAGTCTAATTATAGATTTATATTAGCCTTTTTTATACACACTTGTTTTACTTACAATTTTTCCTTTTTAGCTTTACTTTTAAGGTAGGCAGAAGGAACGTAGAGAGACGTAAGTGTTAAGACACTTCCATTCCCCATCTTCCGCCGAATTCTTGAAGCATCTGAACACCGAGCTTTACCACGTTACCAGATCGATGAAAATATTAAATATTTAACTTCCTCGAGTGAGAATTGAACCCAGAATCTACCACGTTTATAGTCGCACAAACAGCTAAAATAAAACGTCAAAAAACTCTTTTCCCTAGAGACATTTGGACAAGAACAGTAGCAGAAGATGCCTTAGGAAGGCGTATGTCAGTGCTCGGTATATCGGGTGCTAAGAAACCTGACAGTGGTCGGTGGTCGTGCTCAGCTGACGACTCCGGCAGACGGCGATGTAGCGCTTTACGGTTGACGATACTGCGACCACCGGATATCCGGCTTGTGCCGTCTACGCTGACCGTTAATAAGGTAATTATGAATTTAGTTTTTAATTTACAAAAGGGGATTAAGTCTGATTAAATATTAGCCATTTTTAATTTATTAATCTATGTTCAACTAAAGCCTCTTTGAGTCCAGTCGTGGAACAAGGTCACAAGCATGCGACTGTTAATACGATAAGTTGTGGTTGCTTTGGTAACGAGCCAAAGCGCGGCGTTGAATTCCGCCACTCAACACAAAATGCCTTCAGAATTCTACGAAAAGTGAAGGGAAGTGTCTTATTGGGAACGGAATGTCTTAATACAAGGTTCCCAGACTCTGCTTACTACAAGGTTCCCAGACTCTGCTTACCTAGGTTCCCAAACTCTGCTTAGCTATATGTGGGACACAGCGTGAAGATAAAACAAATGTTCAACTAAGTGCGACATTTTCGATTCAATATAATGTTAAATTAAAGACTGAAAACAACAAGAATTCTCTATCTGAAAAATTGTCTTTCAAAAATAGAAAATATTAGCATATAAATTAAGTAAAGTAAAGCTTATAAACTGACAATTTAAAACAAGAAACTGACGTATCTAACAGATTCTAGAAACGACTGAAATAATTATAAATATTTGATTTGCTATAGATATATTAAGGAATTAACGAGACAAGAAAAACTCAATATTTCGCTTTACTAGACCTATAAAATTAACTTAATAAATTTCCTTTATTACTAAACTTTTTAATCAAACCCGTAGCCGCCAAAATTTGGTTATATTTATATTATATTTAACAGGGCGACAACGTAAGCATAACTTGCTTGGCGGGCGCCGGTCGCGTGCACGGAGCGCTGGGCTTCAGTTGGGCGAGAGAAAGATCACTGCTGCCGCTAGCACCGGGAAGGGAGGTCTGGGAAGACCTGTACCCTGCTGGGAGTGTACTGAAGTTGTATAATGTCCAGGTTTGTATGTCATATCTGTTATATGACAATTACCTATATCTTGAATAATGTTGAAGTCACATTGAAATAAAATATCTATACTTATATTATAAATTCGAAAGTAACTCTGTCTATCTATGACCCAAAAGGCAGGGCAAAGGGCAAAACTACTGAGCCGATTGTGATAAAATTTCATATAGCCATACTCGAGGGTCTTGGGATGAGCATAGGCTACTTTTTTCTCATATTGGTAATATTCTCGATATATATCATTAAAATATCTTTCTATTTGACATGCAATTTACTGTCTGACATGTTAATTACAAAAGTTACTAAGCAACAAGGAATTTTGTTGTTTTAAAACAAGGTTGCCCAAATTAGGCTTCCCGAACGCTGACTTCAGAATCTTTCCTTTTATTCGTAATCCTTCATTAAGATCTTAAGCTTATATAGTTCAGTATTTAAAGAAAAGACCTAGATAACATAATAAAATGTAAGACCTAACCAAGATAAAGTTTTAATGAATCACCGCCTATTGTCGTACACCGCTAATTACCCCGCCGTGCCTACAGCGAATGACAAGAGCATTGTTTCTTGTAAATCATTGTTGTTTACGAAACTAACGAATGTTTCTTTATATTTTGTTAAAAAAACTGTGCAAATAAGACTTTCTTTTAATAATTTTAACGAATTTTTTTACGCGTGTAATTATAAAGAGATCCATAATGGAGTATTTATGAAATTAAGGAAAAAATTGAACTGTCTGTATTTTTAATTCTTTGATATTGAAAAATTGCTTTTACGGATAATCGAAATGGTTCTGAAATAAAATTTATAAGATATGACTTTACAAAATAATTGAAGCTATTTAAAAATTCGATCCTTCATGACTTGGTGGGACAGCGTATGAATGTAAACGTGATGGGTGTGGCTTCGATCCTCATTCTGGGGATATTTAAATTTTCTCGCTCTGTCCAACGAACCGCGGCAATAAGGTCTCACTCAACACACAATTTTTGAAAACTTGGACGGAAAGTGTAGAACAAAATGTATTAACACCAAGTGGGAAAAACCGTAAAACATTTTTCTAAAGGATAAAATATTTTCGTAGTTACATACTTGTTTCTTCGTTATCTTATTTGATAAATATTTTTAGAAATCCGGAGAGTTTCGATGTCAAGTATCATCAGTGGCCGGTACTAATGCTAAGGGGGTGACGATGTGGGCGTTGGGTGTTAAAGATGAAGCCTGTGAAACGGAAGCTTCCCACGGTCTGAGGTGGCCTAAAACTGCTCCTGGAGCCCATGCTTCTGCTGCTTGCCCGCTTGGACATAGTGGCGAGTCTACGAGGTGAGCAACAACAGGCTACAATTCTATTTTTTTTATATTTTTCTTTCCTAATTATGGAAAAACATTTTAAAATCGTTTAAAAACAATCCTTTCTTTTGAACCTTTTAAAAAATATTTCTATTAACTTTTCACAATTTCTGACATCTGCCACACTTTTATTTTTCATATTTCCGAAAATCGTCTGAAAGTTGAAATTTGTAAGTTTGGAAATTAATTAATTAACGAATTCAAGAATACGAGGAAATCCTCATTAATGACCTCGTCTAAATATTTAAACTGTTAATAAACTTAGCTTTGAAAGTCTGAACTGAATTATTAGTTAGATAACTTGGCCAGTGAATTCGATAACTTTCAAAAGATTAAGTAATTTGCTAGGATCTTATCGATTCACTTCTGATCTAGATTTTGCGAGCCGAAGACAACTCAGCATGGGGTCAAATGGATGTCGCCGGACTTCTCTGGATGCATCGCTGATTCTTTGAAAGATATTTACGAACAGGTAAACAACCTGTATATTATTATTAGTTTTCTTTTAAATGAAATTTAAAATGAACAGAGAATCATTTCTATTTATATTTTAATAAAAAACAAGAAAGTCAAATATACAAAATCTTTTGTAGTATAAGATTCAAGCGAGATTGGCTGTAGCGTTTATTTCAAATTCAATTTCATATACACGTGTATTTTCTAGACGACGACGTGCGCTTTAGAAATCATGAAATTCTTTTATAATTCTCGAGTACAATTTTATATGTTCATTTTAGTAGCAATAAAAATGAGGATGTTATAGCTCAGTGAGTTCACACGTGCGCAAGATGGAGAAAGAAATTAATTAGGGAATTCAGTTGGCAATATGATGATAAAAATACAGTCGACCCTCAGGTTGACTCTCGAGGGTCTCAACCCTCATCCTTTTACAGAAGTTGGAAATTAATAATAAGAAAATTTCATTAGACATGTCTAGTAGATAACATGTTACTTGTATTTTTGTAAGAAAATTAAGTATATAGATGCAAAATATAAATCTAAGAGGTACTTTGAAATATTCCGACATATTTCAATGCCACTTTTCAGTTTTGCAAATATTATCTTCTCATATTATTCATGTCCATAGCTAAAAAAAATAAGTTATGTTAAAAATGTATAAGTCAAGAATTAAGAACGACAAATTTTTTCTTTAATGTGAAGAATGATGAAGGAATTTTATGAAAAAATAATATCTACCCCTTTCAGTTCACTCGCATATCCTACGGTTACTCCTGGGAGAATGTATCCAACGTCGCACACCAGTACGGAGCAGTTCTTAGGTTCCTTCCCGCCCATCCCGGTGAAGGCACTCTACCTTTACAGCATTCCAGGGAAATGCTGGAATATTTACGTTCAGCAGCTGGAAAGTTCCAGGATAGACAAGAGAGTGTGGCGCATCTGTTAATTATATATGACACTTTATTAAAACATCCTGATGCGTTTTTGGATGAAGAGGTAAGTCGTACGTTCATAATTTATTGTAATTGTATAAATGTCCCGGAACAGTAATTTTATTTGCCCCACGTTTTGCTTATGAAAATTATTAATAACTTTAATGATTTTATATTAAATTTAATTTACAAATTTTCTACATAACTAACAATCGTACGTAAAAAATCTATGAAATTCGTTTAATTTTCGTATTATTCATAATTTATTAATATGTATATATGTTATATTCAAAAATCTATCATTCCTCTTACATATATTTGAATTTAACATCATAAATCTAAGAATCACTGATGCAAATCCCCATTCTCATCATTAATAATGGCTGTGATGAACACGCAGGAAGCTGTCGGGTTTATTAGCTCGTACAAATTACGTCAATTAACATGTTAACAGATTATCTAAAGCTAATGCTATTAACGCCGCTGGCATCGATTAATAACCATTAATTAAACAAAATAACAAAATAAGTGTTGTATTTTGTTTAATTGTCATTTATAAATATGATTTTATATGGTTTTTTTAATAATAACAAGAGTATTTTTTTTAATAATAAAACATATAGATTTGAACGTAGCGGTATTTGAACCTGAGCCTCAATCTATTTAAATTGTAATAAGCATATTAAAATTTTGACATAGCTCGATCTCAATTACAGCTATTAGAATTCCAATAATTTTTTACCCAAGTGTTTTAATAACTTACCTATTTACATAGAAATTAATAATGAAAAATCTTAATAATCTTAAATTTAGAAATTAACCCAAAGTATTAAAAATTTCATTATTAGGTAAGCATAGGCCTTAAAAATTAGAAACTAGCTAAATATCGACAAACAAACATTCAATCGTATATAACATGTAACATGTAATATAACATATTAATAATAGTTGTGTAGTTAAGCCCATTGTGAGAGACAAACACACAAAGCAATTAATCAACTCCAATAGTAATATTCGAGTGTTATATTCAATATTAACAACCATTGAACGGGCTCTCAATACTCCATCAAACGCAAATGTACCGTGTCATTACTTAGGACAATATAAATTGACATAAGAAGTTTAAATACGCGGAGTTAAGTTGCGTGGCTTTGATTTAATGGTATTGGTTGTTGGTTTAACTCTGATTATCTTGCTAAATATTCTAAATTGATTTATTGGACTAGAGTTTGATGATGAATTTATCGAAGATTAATTCTATCTGTTATAGTTCTGGAAATAGGGTAGCTGTTATTATAGGAAAATAAATTGAATTCGTTATTTTCTCATGTTAGGTATAATTGTGAAATAATTTTATTATAATTAGAATTTGAGACCATTCCAGTGCCGTTGTTTACTCGATTCGCACTTGAGGAAACACTGTAAATGCGACAGGTTGTACTCGTATCTTTGTATTCGTAACATTGTATTTATAATAATAACTAGCAACGCGCTAGCGGCTTCGTCCGCTTGTACTACAAAATTATTTATTTTCTAATCTGAATTACTTTCGCGATCTAATAAAATGGGTTGATATTTTCAACTCTTTAAAGTCATTAAAATAATAAAAAAAGTTTATGTAGGTAACATTGTTAGAAACAATCAGCATCTAATGATAAATGCGATAGTTGTTAGTTCGGTCCTCGTTTAGAGGAATAAATTGTTTTCAGTTTACACGGTGCAGAGTTCCGCCGTACAACACACAATGCCATGAATTCTGGCGGAAAGTGATAAAGGAGTGTCTTGACATAAGATTCTATCAATTTCTATATGAGATATAAAGTTAAAAAAGCTTTTAAAATAGAAGAAGTTTCTCATGTTTCTCAATACCATACCAAGAATATCATGCTATATTTTTCTACACCCCTAAATACATTTTTGAACGTAAATTTTGCAACAAATATATGTAACTGTTCTATAATGCTGTAAACTACTAAATATAGTAGTAATATTCACTTCGTTTTCCATGAAATTCCCATGAATTTAATTGAAAAATTACTAAGAAAAAATCAGCTTTACGCTATATCCCGCACACATCACGGAAGGCAGGGGGAATCTAGTGTCAAGACACTCCGTTCCTCATTATCCACTGAATACTTTAGGCATTGTGTGACAGAACTTTGCCTGCCGTTAATTAATTAATAATCTAAAAACAATACATCCAGCATAAACAACAATTAAAACATCAACACTAAACCCAATAAGGGCTTCATTAAGGGCCATACAGGTCCCAGAGTTGTTGATCAACAAATGTTTGTAGATAACCGACGGTTTAATATTCCCACTGAGAGCCTCGTATGTGACAATGTCGATGATCTGAGCGCTCTTGAGGATACCTTTGTTGGATAACTTACTTGATATGTCGTATAATGTATGTAGACATATATTTGTATGATTATATTTGGTTTTGGATTTGTATGGACGTTGTTTAAGTAGGCTCATGACAGATTTAAATTAAATATTTAAATAGATTTAACTCAACACGAAATACCTTCAGTCTTCAGCGGAAAAAGGGTAACAGAGTATCTTAACACTAAGTTCCCCCTGCCTACCATATAGCTTCAATTTATTTGTAGGAGAATAGAAAAAAGAGTAATGGCAAATGGCCACTAAAAAACTTAAACTGTAGTTTTCTTTTTTTTGCGATGGTGAAACCTGAAAAGACTTATTTGTAATATACGAGAAACACTCAATTCTTGAGGCACTACGTGTTAAGTTGCGGAACTCAACACCGCGCTTTGCCTTAACACCAACAAAGAAATAAAAATATTTCATTGTGTCCCTGCGCCAGATCTGGCCTCAGTAGCAATTAAATGAAAATAGTAATTTCAGAAAATATACGAGTTACAAAACGCAATAGTAGACACGGCGGCGATGAAGGACAGCCTAGACCACCAGTACCAAGAGTTCACTGTTAAATCCAAGCAAGTCCGAGAAGACAGTGCGGCTCACTTCACCTTTACTCCAAGTCCTGGATCTGATGAATGGCTCCTGACTTCCACTGGAGTGGAACTGGTGCCTAAGACTGGGAACGCTTCGGTCGTAGCCGTTCAGTACCACGATTTGGCAGCTCGCTTACCGTCTTTGAGGAGATCCATTGAATTTAAGTATGTTTTTTATTTCCTTAATAAAAAGCGTATAAATATTTAGACGTCGCAAGATTTTAAATGTCACGTTTGGTTTATTTTTGTTACATTTTTTATGTAGCCATTGTACTGAAAATGTAATTGATAGGGTGATGCCTTTTTTCTTCAGGGAATTAGCAGGTTTCCTTTTTGAATTGCAATAACTCCGAAAGCTGAGTGATGATAAAAACCAAAATGATGATAAAAGCCAATTTTGCTATAATTATTTAAAAAGCCAAAATACTAATTTAATGCTTTTATTTCATCTTAATACCGATAATTTTAGAATATATTTTTTATAATTTGATTTAATGTTTTAAAATTATTTCTTCTATGTTTTTTACATAACTCCATTCCAATTCCAATTCCACAGTCATTTACATATAATTTATTATAATTTGTTTCTTTTTTGTTTATTTAACACCCACTATACCGTGGGCGTACAGCACGTCGGTTTCCAGGAGCGGTCGCGAGGTGGAGTTCCAGTTGGCGTCAGCTCAAGTGCAGATATCAGCGAGTAGGGACGACGCTCATACTGTCACTTTGCTGTTTGTGCATTCCAGAAATTATACTGCTATAGGTAATGTTAATTAAAGGTTATTTGTTCTATTATATATTATTATATACTAAAATACTTAGTTATAGAAAAAAGGGTCTACCAATAAGCATCGACATTATTGTTTAGATGTTTTAGAAATGAAAGAAATGCTTAGGCATTTCTTCACAACTTTAATGTTACGTAAAAAAAAATATTTATATGGGCAATAATGTAGCATAACATTGCAAAATAATATATTTCTTTTGATTTACGTTTTTTAATTTACGCCAAAGAGAGAAAATAAACAAAAGTTCTTCATATAACAACATTACCATAATATTAATTATTATTTATTCAATTACAATTAAATAATAATTACAACTAATTTTCTTGTCTTAGGTTCTAAATTAGCCTGTGGTCTCCGAACCCCCAGTGAACCTCGCACATGGATGACCAAGGCGTGCGAGGTGCGCGTCCCGGAGCCCACGCACGTCGCGTGTCGGTGTAGAGGACTTGGCACTTACGCCCTGTTTACTATTGCTAGATCTACACTGGTGAGTATATATATGTATATTTATATGTATAATATGTGTGATTGTAAAAGTAACTGGTTATGGGTTCGATCCCCACATGAGAAAATAAATATTTATATTTGATTTCTTGACTTGAATCTTTGTTGCATTGATTTTAGCCACTCAAACACGTTTCCAGAATTTCCGTTTAGGTTCCTTCTGCCTACCCTTCTGTGTGTGGGATACAGCGTATAGTTGATTTTGTTTTGTTTATGTTTATGTTATACATAAGTACACACTGGTGTTGAAAGTGTCTAAATTTGTGGAATGCCAGAGCGTGTGAATTGGGCATCCTGAAACCTACTTATGTTGTGTATAGACGTTGTATATTCTGGGATGATTGTGCGTAATGCCTACTCAGATGAATAATAAATTTAAAATATATATATTAGCTTAATTAGGCCCTACCACTCGACATAATTTTATATCTTTACTTATAGATGATAGAACAAAATATATCATGATTTTTATAGACAATAGGAATCAATAGTAATGTTTTCCAATCGAATTCCCCGAAAAAACAGACAGAAGCGGAAAAAGATCTCCGCGGCGTGGTCAAGATAACGGTGGGCGTGGGCGGCGCCATGTGCCTGGTGGCGGCCGCGCTGCAGCTGCTGAGTCTGGTGCCGCGACGCGCCGCGCGCCTGCCTGTGCTGCTCAAGGCGGCCACCGCCGGCGCGCACTCCGCCGCCGTGCTGGCGCTGCTTGAGTGCGACACGCGCCAGGAGGAGGCCTGCCCCGGCGCGCTGGGCTGGCTGTGCGCGGCGTGCTGGTGCGCGGGCGGCGCCGCGCTGTGCGCACAGCCCCTGCTGTTGCAGGCCGAGCTGGCTGGGCGGCGCCAGCGAGCACCGTCTGTCGCCTTGCTTGCTGGTTAGTAAGACCACTCTACCGGCTACCGTCCGATGTTAATAATCAATCTTCATCCTTAAATTGCGACCTTATTGACCTACGACGACGCATAAGGCTTAAAGTTAAAAAAATATAAATAAAATCGCAATTTATAGATAGTCTTATAAGACAAACGAAATTAAATTTCACAATTGTATACAATATTTTTATACAGGTGTATGTACACTGGCCGGTCTGACAGCGCGCCTGTGGGGCGGAGCGCCGCTGCAACTGGGGGCCGCCGCGCAGGCCGTGTGCGCGGTGAGCTGCGGGGCTCTCGCGCTGCTCTGCCTAGCGCTGGCGTTGTGCGCCGCGCTGCGGTTACGCAGTATTACGCATAAAGTGCCCGCTGAACGGCGGACGTTTCTGAGGGATAGGTAAGTATTTTTTTAAACGGTATAGTGTGATGCTACAAATTAAGTAAAAGTTCTTGTAATTATTTTTTTAGTTAGTAGAATCTAGTGTTAAGACACTCTGTTTTCCATTTTCCGTGTAATTTTTAAGTTATTGCTTGGTCTTATCACCAGAGTAATAAAATGTAAACGATTTATCCGGCTGAGTGGGAATGGAACCCACTCTCGTCGCGCTTCCAGTCAGTCAGATATGAGACAGTGTGTGGTTGCAGGGCGCGCGTGGTGCGGCACACGCTGGCGGCGCTGGCGTCCACGAGCGCGGCGCAAGCGGCGGGCGTGTGGTGGGCGCAGCCGGGGCCGCGCGCACTCGCACACGTGCTCGCGCTGTCCACCGCTGCACTCGCCAACGTTAGTTACATATATACACACTCTATTCAATTACATGCCATTACAAACACTTTTGAATCATCAATTTATATGAAAATATCAGTAGCGTCAATTCTACAGGAAGCTACTAACCAGTTCGGATGACAGTTGTGCGATTGATGTGAGATTTATACTCATACCACGCCTGAAACTTAGATTTAAATAAATATAATTAAATCAATTTCACGCTGTATCCCGCACACAGCAGAGTACGCAGAGAAAACCTAGTGTTAAGACACTCCGCTCCCCACGACACGACAAATAAATAAACATAAGTAATAAAATTCCTAAAATCAAACCTGCGTAATTATATGCCATCTTCTGAACACACCACACCACAGCTCATCGACCGTGCTGTATGATTCGCACTTGCAATAGCCTATTAAACACCCTCAGACCGCAAGATCTCCACACCTTCAATTTACTACTATATATTCTATTTGTAATTATTCAAGCAAATCATATTTTACTGTATTTTTTTATAAAATTCAACATTTACTATTGTTAAAACACTAATATTTACTAATAATCCTATGAAAGTAAATTTTAAATGTTTAGATTTCGTAGAGAAATTTCAACAATAATTAAAATTATAAAACTTTATAGTAGATATAACTAAATATACTCTTATAACAATAATCCAGGGCATAACAATGTTGGTGTGCTACGTGATAAGAGACGAGCATTGTCTCCAATCAGCGCGGAGACTCCTCTCACTACCGTCGAGTAGAGACTGGCAAGAGTCTCCTGCTGGAGATACTTCTCTTAGCTGTAAGTTAAATAAACTAAATTTATTTTTATTTTTTATAAATATTTATAAATAAGTATAATATTTCATAACCATTTTTAGAGGCTAAAGTTCCAAAAGTTACGTTAAATAACCTTAACATTACGATGTTTTGCCACAAACAAATTCATTAAATAAATCACAAAATATTTATTAAAATAAAATCTGTGACAAAATCTGTGCTTTTTTTTATTTTCATCAAGCCATTGCGCCACGGCGGTCACTGTAAACACGACTGGATGCGGGTTCGATCCCCACTCGAAGAAATGCAATATTTATTTAAATTTATATTTCTGTTTCTTCGCTCTGGTGTCGAGGCAAAGGGCGGCGAAAGTGGAAATCGGAGTGCCTTAAGACTAGTTTACCTCTGCATGCTGTTTGCAGGATATAGCGTGAAGCTGAAAAAAATTAAATCATTTAAAAATGTCTCGTTTCAATACAGTGTATATAAAACAAGGCGGAGAGGTGGAAAGTAGAGGAGGTGCTGGAATAATTGAGTCGACTTCATCTCCAGTATCTCCGATCGCCTCATATTGGAGGGCGCCTGGACTTGAGAGTCCTGCTAGAATGTACAGGTACATCATCATATGTATGTTAGAAACAAAGAAAACTTTTAACAATTGCACGTCAAAATCTTTGAACCTGACTTACCAGATTTTATCTTTTCTCTCCATACAGAAGACAGTCAACACCAGACAGTCGAGCAGATATCGTCAGATGCGTTGAATACAAGGACTCACTACTAAGTCCATTAAGATACGATGGACACCACGTGACCACCACTCACGCGATATGCGATCTCATACCGCATACCCCCCGAAACCCCCAAAAACCCCACATACCTTTAAATTCCTTAAAACCTCACAACCCTCAACCCGAATATATGGCCCGAGTGTGCTTAGAACTTGGGGTCTTAAAGACCCCACCAGTCGAAACTCCACTACTAACGTGCTCAGTAGACTTCGAGCCATTCGACAGAACAATCGATACGTCAAAAGAAGCGTGTACAATATGCGTACAATCTAACCCAGACGTGTCCAAAATAACATCACCGCCAATAAAAAGCTGTTTAAAAAAAACTAAAAAAGATTTTTCGTCGAGCACTTCCTTACCATCAATGGATGTGATGGACAAGTCCAAGTCAGACATAGAAGAAGTCAACAGAGAGTGGAATAAAGCCTACGACTCTCCGGACACAGACCGAATGTTGAACAAAATATCTGATGATCTGGATTTCCTTTTAAACAGGACTCAGGATAAAAGTACGAACTTAAATCAAATAGAGGAAGCCCCGACTTAGGTAAAAATCTAGGATAATAGATAAATAATTTAATGGAAAATGGTAACAGGGGTGCGTTTGTGTACATATTATTTATATATAGTGATATAAAGTGTAAATTTCTTATTCGTGTATATAAAGAATGCAGATTTATCGATGCGTGGTATATACGACAATTTAGTTTTTTTTTATATTTACAGAAAAAATACTTATGTCTAATATAGAGCTTGTGGTGCACAATTTTGAATTAAGTTTAATTTTCAATTTTAAGTTACTTTAATTTTCTTATTAACTTATAGAAAAAGAATAATATTAACTTAATTTTATTATTAATTATAATTTAAGTTATTATACAGCCTACAGAGTAAGCTAAAAGGATAGTTAATCTGCTACGTGTGATATATTATAAAGACGTTTCTAAATAATTTATTTATGAAATAAACTAAACTAATTAATAATAATTCATATAATAAAATGTTTTTGGTGCGAAATAATAATTAAAATAACTAATCGATAACAGAATTTCTGTCGTATTGTATTTACACACATTTATTCACAGCGCCATTGTTGCAGATTCGAATTCCGTTCAAAAGAATCTATCTATATTTAATATAAAATTATTTTCATAATCTAAATAATTGGAAAAAGAGCATGGATCCTTTATAACCCATACATAGAGCAGTGTTCTGTCACTAGGTCTCTCCTTTAGTGACCAAATAAATAAAAACCGTATCATATAAAACAACTAATACCTAAAAAAATCAAGACAGCTTAAGAGCTCTCTATATAGAAAATTCGAATATTTATTTTTAAGTCAATCATTTCAATGTATAAATATAAGTAAGTGAATTTCAAAATCCTTGTAAATTTTATTAAATAATAGTAAATTGTAAATAACTTACTTTTAAGAAAGATTTTTTAAAAAAAATATTCTTATTACTTTATTCTAAAAAAAAAACAATCACTTTATTCTACAAAGACTTTATCTCATGTTTTAGTATCTTTTTCTTTCTATAATTAAATTTAAAATATATTTTTTTAATTATTAACCTTTTTAATTCATTTTCATTTTAACTTTTTCAAATGCTAGTCAAATTGTATTTACACGCAATAGTAGACCGCTATGATATTTTAGTTCAAATTTAATTACATATACAGAACCTATGAAGAATAAATATTTTTATTATATCTGTTATTAAGTGTGATATATTTTCTTTNGTTTTCTAGAATTCACCCCCTAAGGGTGCAAATAAGGGGTTGAAAGTTTGTATAGGTTTTTTTTAAATCGTCACCAATTTTTATAAAATTTGAAATTCAGACTCTTAAACGTATATAATTAAACACATGTTTCATGGTTTTCTAGAATTCACCCCCTAAGGGTGCAAATAAGGGGTTGAAAGTTTGTATGGAAAAATCTTTAAATCGCCACCCATTTTTATAAAATTTGAAATTTAGACTCTTAAAAATATTTCATTGAACACATGACGAACACATTTCGTGGTTTATTAGAATTCACCCCTAATTACGCAAGCGAAGCTGCGCGCGTCCGCTAGTAAAATATATACAATTTATCCGGCTGAGTGGGAATGGAACCCACTCTCTTCGCGCTTTCAGTCAATCAGATATGACACAGTGAGTGGTTGCAGGGCGCGCGTGGTGCGGCACACGCTGGCGGCGCTGGCGTCCACGAGCGCAGCTCAGGCGGCGGGCGTGTGGTGGGCGCAGCCGGGGCCTCGCGCGCTCGCGCACGTGCTCGCGCTGTCCGCCGCTGCACTCGCCAACGTCAGTTACATATATACACACTCTATTCAATTACATACCATTACAAACACTTTTGAATCGTCAAGTTATATGAAAATGTCAGTTTATATCAGTAGCGTCAATTCTATAGGAAGCTACTAACCAGTTCGGATGACAGTTATGGGATTGATATGAGATTTATACTCATATACTACGGTCGACAAATGGTAGCCGCCCGAAACTTAATTTTTCTGTACTTTTCGGTATTGTTTACTTGACAATTAAATCAGTTTCACGCTGTATTCTGCACAAAGCAGAGTAGGCAGAAGGAACCTAGTGTTAAGACACTCCGTTCCTTACAACATGACAAATAAATAAACATAAGTAATAAAATTCCTAAAATCAATCCTGCGTAATTATATGCCATCTTCTGAACACACCACATCACAACTCATCGATCGTACTGTATGATTCGCACTTGCAATAGGGTGTTTAATAACCCTCAGACTGCAAGATCTCCACACCTTCAATTTACTACTATATATTCCATTTGTAATTATTCAAGCAAATCATATTTTACTGTATTTTTTTTATAAAATTCATCATTTACTATTGTTAAGATCTACTAACAATCTTATTTAAGTAAATTTTAAATGTTTAGATTTCGTGGAGAAATTTCAACAATAATTAAAATTATAAAACTTGATAGTAGATATAACTAAATATACTCTTATAACAATAATCCAGGGCATAACAATGTTGGTGTGCTACGTGATAAGAGACGAGCATTGTCTCCAATCAGCGCGGAGACTCCTCTCACTACCGTCGAGTAGAGACTGGCAAGAGTCTCCTGCTGGAGATACTTCTCTTAGCTGTAAGTTAAATAAACTACAAATTGCATATTTATTTTTAATTTATATAGTACCTATTTAAGCCTCCCTTATAAATAAGTATAATTTTTCATAACCATTTTTAAAAGTTCCAAAAGTTACGTAGCGTAATCTATTTTTTTTTTTCTATTTTCATTAAACTATTCGTCGCGCAGGGGCACAAAGTATCACTGTAAACACGACTGGATGTGGGTTCGATCCCCACTGGAAGAAATGAAATAATAATTTACATTTATATTTATATTTCTGTTTCTGCTCTGATGTCTAGGCAAAGGGCGGCGTTGAGTTGCTCTACTCAACAATACCTGCAAATTTGGCGGTAAGTGGGTAACGGAGTGTATTAACACTAGTTTCCCTCTGCCTATCCTGCTGTTTGCAGGATATAGCGTGAAGCTGAAAAAAAATTTCATCAATAATAAATGTCTTGTTCCTACACAGTGTATATAAAACAAGGCGGAGAGGTGGAAAGTAGAGGAGGTGCTGGAGTAATTGAGTCGACTTCATCTCCAGTATCTCCGATCGCCTCATATTGGAGGGCGCCTGGACTTGAAAGTCCTGCTAGAATGCACAGGTACATCATCAAGTATACGTTTGAAACAAAGATATTTTTAACAATTGCACGTCAAAATCTTTTAACCAGATTCTTCTTTCTTTCCATACAGAAGACAGTCAACACCAGACAGTCGAGCCGATATCGTCAGATGCGTCGAATATAAAGACTCACTACTAAGTCCATTACGATACGACGGACACCACGTAACCACCACTCACGCGATATGTGATCTCATACCGCATACCCCCCGAAACCCTCAAAAACCCCACATACCCTTAAATTCTTTAAAGCCCCACAACCCTCAACCCGAATACATGGCCCGGGTATGCTTACAACTTGGGGTCTTAAAGACCCCACCAGTCGAAACACCATTACTAACGTGCTCAGTAGACTTCGAGCCCTTCGACAGAACAATCGACACGTCAAAAGAATCTTGTACAATATGCGTACAATCAAATCCAGACGTTTCAAAAATAACTTCACCGCCAATAAAAAGCTGTTTAAAAAAAACTAAAAAAGATTTTTCGTCGAGCACTTCCTTACCATCAATGGACGTGATGGACAAGTCCAAGTCAGACATAGAAGAAGTCAACAGAGAGTGGAATAAAGCCTACGACTCTCCGGACACAGACCGAATGCTGAACAAAATATCTGATGACCTGGATTTCCTTCTAAACAGGACTCAGGATAAAAGTACGAACTTAAGTCAAATAGAGGAAGCCCCGACTTAGGCTAAAATCTAGGATAATAGATAGATAATTTAATAGAAAATGGTAACAGGGGTGCGTTTGTGTACATATTATTTTTATATAGTGATATAAATTGTAAATTTCTTATTCGTGTATATAAAGAAAATGCAGATTTATCGATGCGTGGGATATACGACAATTTAGTTTTTTTTTTTATTTACAGAAAAAATACTTATGTCTAATATAGAGCTTGTGGTGCACAATTTTGAATTAAGTTTAATTTTCAATTTTAAGTTACTTTAATTTTCTCGTAAACTTATAGAATATTATTAACTTAATTTTATTATTAATTATAATTTAAATAATTATACAGCCTACAGAGTACGCTAAAACGTATAGTAAATCTGCTACGTGTGATATATTATAAAGACGTTTCTAAATAATTTATTTATAAAATAAACTAAACTATTTAATAATAATTCATTTAAAAAAATGTTTTTGGTGCGAAATAATAATTAAAATAACTAATCGATAACAGAATTTTTGTCGTTGTATTTACACATTTTTATTTAGGTATAGCGCCATTGTTGCAGATTCGAATTCCGTTCAAAAGAATCTATTTATATTTAATATAAAATTATTTTCATAATCTAAATAATTGGAAAAAGAGCATGGATTCTTTATAACCCATATATAGAGCAGAGTGTTCTATCACTAGGTCTCTCCTTCAGTCAGCAAAATAAAAAGAAACCGTACCATATAAAACAACTAATACATTAAAAAAATCAAGACAATTTAAGAGCTCTCTATATAGAAAATTCGAATATTTATTTTTAAGTCAATCATTTCAATGTATAAACTTAATATAAGCAAGTGAATTTCAAAATCCTTGTAAATTTTATTAAATAATAGTAATTTGTAAATAACTTACTTTTAAGAAAGATTTTTTAAAAAAAAACCAAATAATTTTAAGTATTATTTCTTAACTATTACTTTATTCTAGAAAAAAAAACAATCACTTTATCTTACAAAGGCTTTATCTCATGTTTTAGTATCTTTTTCTTTCTATAATTAAATTTTAAATATCTTTTTTTAATTATTAACCTTTTTAATTCATTTAAATTTTTCAGATGCTAGTCAAATTGTATTTACACGCAATAGTAGACCGCTATGATATTTTAGTTCAAATTTATTTACATATACAGAATCTATGAAAAATAAATATTTTTATTATATCTGTTATTAAGTGTGATATATTTTCTTTATAATACGAGTTTAAATAACGTGACCAGACGTCCCGTTTTTTGAAATGGCACGTAAATTCGGTCGATCGAATCACGTTTGGCCGCAATTGAAAAAGCCAAAAGCATTCAAAATATTTAATAAAAATTGCAAATTAAAAGGAGAAAATTGAGCAAAACAAAGAATGGTCACGTTAAGTATAACTAAGAATAAACAGTATTAGAGTACAAAATAATTTAGTTTTTACATTTTAAAACGAAAAAAATAAGAAATTGATATATTATTAAGCTTGTGACGAATATTGTATTTCTATAAAAATGTAAATGGAAAACTAGTGTTGGAATAATGTTACTACTGTAATTAATTTAAATTTGTTATTGAAAAATCTTAAATATAAAGAAATAACAAATACCTACTACACATATTAGAATTAAGAAACAATATTCGTGACAAGTGTATTTTATTTTTATTTTAAATGTTAATAACATAATTATGACAAAAAGTATTATAAAAGTTACCAACGCTCTATTCATAAATAATAAGTAATATTTTTTATTGTTAACCTTTCAGTATACGATTAATTTTAGTTTTATTAAAAAAACTTTTAGTTTTATTTAAATAATAATAGTATTAAATTTGTCCAAACCGATGTTAATAATCGATGTTAAATGTAAATAAAATATGTAAATACGTTAGAAACGATTCTAAGCGAATTATGTATACATTTTGGGTTAGATCAAGTACAATATATTTTTTATTTACAAATAAATACAATTTTTTACTATTTATTTTAATTGTTTCATTTAAATTTACTTTCTTACTTATTCTGGGGCTGACCCAGGACCTATAAGGATAGTGCTCGAGTCCGCGATCTCGCAGGCCATATGCTCGGTCTTTGACACGTTGGCAATATGCATTTCATTCATGGAGAATGGTTATGTAACGCAAATGCTGCAGCTAGAATGTATCGGAAAAGATACCAAAACGTTGAACGTCATCCCGATTATCGTGTATTTCGATTTTTCTCTCTTCAACAAAGAAGTAATTCAGCAAGTGTCGTACCATTTCGGAATCCAGAGTAAATGCGCCAACTTTTAAAGTTACTTGCAAAAACAGCACAGTACATTTTTTTTATAGTACAGTCGGTTAAAGTTGGGTGTAGTAAATATTTTGAATTTAATGTTTGACAAAAACACGGCATTTTATTGAAAACTGATGCAGGTATGTTTCAATCTTAAACTGTAATTCACAGAAGGGTTACTCATGATTACATTACAGGAAAAAAATGAAGAAAGAGTAATATTTGTAGCCTTAGGACTTGAAAAATCATGACAGGCTGTCGGTTTTTCCGATATTTTTTTAAATCAATATAATATGAAAAATACATGACACAGATTTTTTTTATATTTTTCTCATAACTGTCATGACTTGGTCTATCACCTGTTTTCATTTTATCGTTGACTCCTACAATATTAATATTATAAAATGATATCTACAGTTACTCCTTCATTGAATCCGCCCTTTGTTCCTACTTTGAAGCCAGAGTACATTGAGCAAAGATATTACAGAGCCAAGTAGTGTGCTTCTAGCTGGGCTTATAATGTTTGATTGAGAACGTTACATTCGATAGGAATTCAGCGTCGAGCTATTGGCATCATCAAAAAATAAATAAATATATATAATAACAATTGTGGAGTTGAGTTTGTTTGTCCGTTTGTCTGTGCGTTTGTTATCTCAGAATCGACTTAACCGATTTAAATGCGGTTTTCACTATTGGATTCTGGCAAGCTTCCGAAAACATAAAGTTTATTTTATTACAATCGGTTCATAAACAAAAAAAAAATAAACGTTATGCCAATTTAAAGTATTTATTTTTACGCATATAAATATACATTTTGTGCTAAATAACACGCTTTGGAACTGGAGAAAAATTTATAATAAAGACAATATACTACCTTTTTACACGTAGCGTTTCATTTTTATGACACCCGACAGATGTCTATAATTAATTGACAGCCACGTAGAAACAATAAAATAGTGAATACGTGTGAATACAAAACCAACGTAAGAAAATAATAATTGCTATAAATCAAAGCAGACTGGATAACCCTAAAAGACAACAAAGTGAGATGAATAATTAATTGTGACTGTCGTTTCTCTAATTTACACATAACTTGCAACGTCTGTACATATTGTAATTATGCTAATAATAAAATTGTAACGTGTGTACGCTAATAAACTCTTATGTACATAGAAACAAATTTAATTAATTTATTCCAATCACCCCAACCCGATATAAATCACATATATGAATTCTACTGGAAATAAAAAAAAATGTCGAAACTTGTAGATGGTACTACACTGGTGGCAGAACCCAATGCTGTGACTTTGTTGTCGCGTTTCTATTTATCTTGTTTAATATATTTGTTGCCACCATAATTGATACATAAAAATATATATCTTTAAATATATAAAATTTTGAACTAGCAGACCAAACTAACACTGTTATGACCTATGATATTTATGACACTGACGGTACCTGATCCTGATCCTGATCCTAATCCTGACCCGATACCCGAGTGAGACTAACTTTCTACTTTTAATGCATGATATCTGAGATAAATCAATAAATCTTCTGGTTTTCACATTTCTAATAGGTTTATAGAGTATCCTAATACAGAAAATAGCTTTTTTCTTTCGTTTTAACCAGATCTAAAAGTAAAGCTAAGGGTAATTTATTACAGAAATATAGATGTATATTTTTTTATTGTCTAGTATTAGCTTTCATTTCTTTGAGAAGCTGATCATAATTTCGCTCAAAGCACTTTATTAAACTTTATTTGCAGATACGAATTATTTCCTCACAAGACCCATTATAAACAAACGAGCAAAATTTATAGTCTGCTTCTCGTCCCAGTTATATATTTCAGCACACTCATTTACTTATGTAAGCCAATTTTCTATATGTCACACAAACTGCGGAGTTACATTTAAATGTGATCTATTAACTTTTATAATACCAGTAACTAAAGTTTAACTTTAATTCTTATCTATTATACAGAAATTTATAAATCTAAACATTGCCTTTGTATACCAGTAAAAAGTTCCTTTGCTTGTCTTTATGTCACCGAAGCGCTTTATCCCATCAGATGAACCGCTCATCAGAAGATGTAAATCACTCCTAAGGCCGCGAAGATATCGAAGTTTTGCATTTTCGATAAATTCCTTTTTTTTTTTGTTTGTCATTGCCATCATTTCACTGGGTGGTTCCTCTAGGGTGCGTCTCAGCATCCGACTCCATTTCCCTCAAGTTAATGCAACAAATGTCATTAAAAACTAATAATCTTAATAAATTAATTGATGTATTTATAAATTATCAATTAAAAAGCATTCTCTTTTAAGTGTCATTCAAAAATTATTTAAAATGGATCGTCAATATGTTAATAAATAAATCAGAATCAATCAGGAAAAAAAATTACTAAAATAATCAATATTAATAAACAAACATAATAATTTAAGCTTACATTACTTACAAAGACTACTACACACTATGCCTGACTGCCGCAATCATCAGTCACGAGCAGGCTCTTACTTAAATCTTTACATACTACGCCTGACATACCGAGGCCACCACCAGCCTCGAGCAAGCAGGCTCTTACTCTAAATACATAATCTTTTAATTTATCTATGGTTCGTTAATTCATCTATGGTATTCTAATCATTCTTCTGTGGTACGCTGACCACTAATTCATCTACGGCATACTTAGCCGTGTATCAATCTTTATACTATTCTATAAAATATACTTTATCTTCATACTATTCTAATAAAATCCATAATAACTCTTAAAGTGACTAAATTTTCAATCAAAAGCTCCGATCACTAATATCTACAAAAGCTAGCAGTGGAAAACTTGATATCCATGTTTTTGCCATGCCTTCCAGGGCTAAATACCATTAGGCTTGTACAATTTATATCTCAGGACTTTTACAGAACTTATACTTCTTCCAGGGCTAGATACCATTAGGCTTGTACAATCTTAAATTATAATACAATATTTCATTCTAGAGGACCACTTTCCTCTTCAGCTCCAAATCTAATAGTGCGCATCAGAATTTTCATCACATCAAGTGTATTTTTTAAATTGTCAACTCGCGCTAGTTCTATGTATAAATTTTCAAATATATCTTTTTATTAAACAAAGAGGTTGATTTACATTTTGTTATAACAAATTATCGTGAATATAAAAACTATTTATATACAATCATTACACTTGTTACTGATGCGCTACGTCGGCCTCATATTTGTTTTGTACTATATATATATATATATATATATATATATATACATACATACAAATATGTTAATATAGATACTAATAATGTGTAGAATAAAGTAAGCAACTTTGATTATGAGGCCATTCAGAAAAATATACTTAGAAAATTGTTTTTGCATTGCATTAACCTTATTTGTTGACTTCCATACTGTAATATATAAATGTGAACAAGAACAGAACAAACAAGGTTAACGCAAAATTCGGTGAAACATTTATATTTGGAAGTAAGCTTTTTAATGTTATTAGTTTTATCTATTCCCTTGTTCTCTGTTTTGCTTTAATGAATGCTCGAGCCATCATTAACACTTCTTCACTTACCCTTTGTGGCTCAAAAAGGGTCGTCTGTACATGCATCTACTCTTGAGTGTTCAGGTTGTGGGTTCGATTCCCACTTGAGGATGAAAAATATTTAATGTTTTAATTTCTTCGCTTTGGTGTGGACGCAAAGCGCGGCGTTGAGTACCATAACTCCAGAATTCCGTAAAAAGTGGGGAACGGAGTGTCTTACTGTTTTGATATAGTCTTAATCCATCACACAATATAAAAGATGATGCTTTAAAAAGAAACTGATGTTTAGCAGTATTAAGAGATCTTAAGTAAAGAACCCTATTGAATAAAAGGCAACTTACATAGAAACAGACACCTTTGCTCTTGAGATTATATCACGCTTAAACAAGATAAAACTTAATTGACAGCGTGACACAAAGAAAAAAATGCCAGAAAAAAACCGTTTATATTGTAAATAGATAGTTAGATAGATAAATTGACAATCAATTTTCTGTAACCATTGATTTTTGCGGGATTCGTAATGGAGTGTTTTCTAAGTGGTACGTGCTTCACCGCGTCGGTAGTACGGTTCACGCTCCAGCGATTCGAGCTGATAAGAATGTCCTTGGAGCGGTCGTGGGCAATGACAGGAAGTGAAGAGCCTATATAAAAAAAAACAATGTATGTATTCTATATATATTTATAATCGATGAACAGATATTACTAAGATTAGTGGGTTTTTTGGGGATATTGTGAGGTATTATGGTTTGTAAAGAAGGGTATTTGAAAATATCTGCCTGTACGTCGTGGTGGTAGATTCAATTTTGAATTTGAAATATTTTCATTTCATCTGTCTCGACAGGATGTCTCCATATATATGGAGACAAAATAAAATTATGATAGTTTCATTTATGCAGGTGGAAGCGTAGCGTTACGGGAAGAGCATATAGGGTAAAATATTTCAAACCCATACCTAAATAAATTAATTAAAGTTATTACCTCAACAGTTTAGACGTAGGATTTTTTTTTTCATTTCACGATGTTTATCCATACCTATATATTAAATATTTCTTTCCCATAAGTGTAAATCGGACCCACATCTGTCCCGTTTATATTTACACCCTTTTACCACTGCACTACGACGACCTCGTAAATACTTGAAATATGATAAAATGTGAATTAGTTTATGTAAATAAACCATTTAAGATTAGCACATTTTTTTAATTTACTTATACTTCACTAAAGATTAATGAAGTGATTTATTTGAACTCAAAAAAATACTTTAACCTTTAAAAACTTGTAAGATTACTTTGTTAAACTTTAATATGAAGCAAAGTTGTAATATGTTTTTTTACGTCTTTTTTACAAGTTTCTGTTAACTTTACGTTTAAAATCAGTTACTTGATGCCGGCGTATCTTGTTGACATTGGAGAGACACCACTCTGTTCTGTCAAAGCTCTGGAAAGTGCTGCATTTTAGCAGGATTTAATAAATCAACATAGTCTCGAACTTTATTTCTTTGATATACTAAAAGAATAATTTAAAAAATTGTTTTTTTATATATTTATACTAGCGACCCTCTTGCGGCTTCGTCCGCTTTTACTACTGGATTATTCATATAATGTATGTTTGCAAAGCACTTAAGATGATGTGAAATTTAATTAAACCCTAATGCAACCCGCATTTTTGTAGTTTCAATAAGGATTTTCCAATTGTTTTACACACCAAGGATTTTTTAGTAGGTACCGTAATTTTAAATCTGTGCTACTAATCTTTTCAAGTACTTATCCTATATCTTATAAAACAAAGTCACTTTTCGTGTCTGTCTGTTGTTTCTAACTCTTCTTCTTCTAAACCACCCAACGGATTTTGATGCGGTTTTCACCATTAGGTCGAGTATTTTAGAAGTGTACATAGAAGGTTTATATGATGAAAAATGCCAGAAAAAAAATGCCAGTAAAATAAATAAGAATAAATGTGTATAAAGTCCCACCAAAATGCCAGTAAAAAAAAGTAAGAATAAATGTGTATGAAGTTCCACCCGTTGAGACACTTTCGCGCATGCGCTGCTTTAATGGTAAGTACTACATGAAAATAATGTACTGGAGTATTGTTTCTCTTAATAAGATCAACAAAAAAGTCCGCGATGGCATATTCGTATCTTTTAAGAATAACGTGTACTGATCATATTTCTGTCTAAAAATTGTAATTTCAATATTTTTTTTTGTGAGTAATATTTTTCCATAATGGTATTAATCCTTATCCTTTAAAATACTTTATTAATTTTATACGTTAAACGAAGATAAATTTTGCTTTTTACACTATTTCTAAATTGCGAATAGTTTTAGAGAAAAATGCATTTAATTATTGACACATCCCGCCGTTGACACATCAGCTGCATGTTACTCAAGTTTCACTTATCCCTTACCCTCAGCATATAAATAAGTATATTAGTTACGTTGGCCATTTAATGTAGATCAAAACTGTCTTTTACTGTTTTTCATTTTAATAAGTACTTTAGAAGTTGTTAAAGCAAAAAATCCTTGCTGCGAAACGGCTCGCCACTCGCCATGCGTCCGCCGTGCCCGCCTGCCTTACACGCATCGATGGTTCAGTAGTAGAATGCTCGCCTGCCACGCGGGCGGCCCGGGTTCGATTCCCGGCCGATGCATTCTATTTAATTTTCCTCACAGGCAGCCACGTAGTGCTTGCTTTTCCCAAAAAAACCCGCCTGCCTCTATAGCAAAGAAGATTTAGATGGATTTGCACGTATTGGATAAGTGGAGTTGAATGTATTATTTCAGCGAGATATATTTGGTTAACGGTAAACGACTGGCAACACTGGTCTAGGAAACGACTGGCAACACTGGTCTAGGCAACATGTCAAATTAATGGCTCCTCAATTATAATTATAAAATGTGTATTTAATAGAATTAAAATATATAATTTACTGTATATTTTGTGAAATAAAC
>JAKRZM010001004.1:20660-49627 GCA_036379175.1 Heliconius cydno galanthus | reverse complement strand
GTAGTATTCGCTTTTTATACCATTGTATTTTATTGTATCGGAGTTTTAAATATAATAAAATCACGGGTGTCCACTTTAGGATTTCTACATACTTAAAATTATGACTCAAAAATTTAAAAAAAACCTTTGCATAAAAAATCATTAACGACCTTGCAAGTTACGCATTTTTTTACTAAATTGCATTTTCTTATTGTTAATTTAAAAAAATAAAGAAATCTATGTATAATATATATAACACACAACGAAATACATACATGTTTTTAATTTCAACTGAGGCCAGATCCCATCTATACGCCCCCATGATTATAATAGGAACCTTTACGTTCTTCAATTTTTTTTATATTCTATAATTTCTTTTTAAGTAACGTTTTCAGGAAGATATTGTCATTTTAGAGGGAAAATGACAGTCATGAGACTAATGACGGCTTACTGCTTATTGCCTGCTTGCCTTTTCCTTTTCTAACGCTTCCCACCCTCCACCAAACTTTGAAATACAATGGAATAATGATATAAATATATTAATTTAGGGTCATTAAATTCATTATGTATGTATTTTTTTAAATATACAAATTAAGGATTTGTTTTTAATATTTTTTATACACTTTACATTTGTTTAAGAAAATAATTTTATAGTCTGTTTATTTGTAGTTTTTAATATAATTGCTAATAAGTTTCATAGATCTGAGAAATATTAGAATAATTTATTTTATAGGTGTAGTATTACATTTGCTTCTAATATAATAATTATTATTTTAGTTCTCATAAATAATATTTAGTGTTACAATCATTTTTTTTATTTACAGATATCTTCAGGCAGTTTTATACAAGTAAGTCTTACGATTGGCAGATAACAATAATATAATCAAATACTAATATTTTCTCCTCTACCCAAAGGTTGCCTGGAAGAGATCGCTCGATCGAGTAATATTATGGATTTATTTTTGGTGTACAATAAAGAGTATTTTACTTTACTTTAACATATTTAGATATTTCATGAACAAAATTAATTCATTAAAACCCAGTGCACATTTCTTATACTTTTCTCGGTATGAAAGTTCCTCGAGGAGTGTAGGGGGAACTAAGAGAACTATCAAAAAAATCTTCTACTATTATAAGCAGTTTTCATAAAAGTGGAAAAAACATCTATACTCACTAATCTTTTTTAATATTGGTAGGATTATAAAGATAATGCTACGGCCAGCACATATGCACAGGCGTGTGACTGTAAACCCGACAAGTTTTGGGTTCGATTTACACTCGAGGAAATAAAATATTCAATATTTTCATTTTATCGCTCTGGTGTCGGTTCGGTTCGGTTCTTTATTTATGGCGCTTCGAGCGTGCCAGTTGAGCACTATTCACTTCGCCAATGTCACGTTGTATGGAGAACACACAAAGGAGGTTGTACGGTAAAAAAGAGATTATATTACACGATAGGAGAATGCAGGCTCTGGTGTCGAGATAAAGCGCGGTGTTGAGATCCGTCACTCAACATGCAATGCCTCCAGAATTCGGCGGAAAGCGGGGAGCAAATTGTCTTAACAATAGGCTCTCTCTACCGTGTCACATGCTAAGTCACTTAGTATTAAAATGTAATTATCAGGTCAGAATTACACGCACTTCCCGGTATTCAAGCCCTCGCCTCTTGAAAGTCATCTTGTTACAACTTATTTATGCGGTTAGTATCTCTGTTAAGATTTTGACAAATTTCCCATATTTTTGCATACTGGAAATTTTACTAATGAAGAAAATTTGGCAAGAGCGTTCATAAATGCTATTATTTAAATATTTTAATCAATTTTAAAGTGAGTATAGAAAAATATTAAAGAAATAAAGATCAATTATTCTGAGGTACGTTTGGCATTTATTTTAACTACTGTTATTTTTTTCCGCTATTTTTCACAAGGAAGCAGTTTAACGCCTAAATTGGCTTAACACTATCAATACAAAGGTATTAGGTCTAAGAGTTATCAGGGCGGCGAATCACTTTGAGCGTTATCATTGAATTATAAACTTGGTAATCTGTCAGGTATGAAACGACAACAGAATTTATTGCTAAAATAAACACGGTAAAACTATTTTGAACAAGCTACGACATATTTTTAGTTTATTAAAGTAATAAATAAATAAAATATGGATTGCAAATATTAATTTAAAATAAATAAATACAATAAGGAACCACACAGGTTTACCTCGTGTCCTGTATTTATTTCAATTGTTATAATAATATACGCTATTGTTTTAGTTAGCTTCAAACTACATCCGGTATCTCGTACATAGCCGAAAAGGCAGAGGGAACCTATTGGGAAGTGTTAAGACAGTCCGTTCCCCACGCACCACACAATTTTCGAGACATTTGCGTATTAAGTTATTTAACTCTGCGTTTTGTCTATATTATATGACTCGACGTGCTCTCGCCACAGGTATACGGTTTAGATTTAATTAATTCTTAGATTTTTTTTTTTATTTATTTACGTAACGAGAATTATTCTAGTTAATAGAAAAGTTTTATGTGTATAATAGATACACAGCACAGAATGATGCGAGCGAACCCGCGAGCGGAACACTTAACTAAACTAATAACATAAATTGATAACACGTTAACCCATGTCGTCGACCGAGATAAAAATATCCTATGCCTATTTAAACTATTAATATATTTTTTTTATCCAAATCCGTAACACGATTGTGTAGCAAATAAAATAAAATATTTTAAAATCATTATTTTAGAAGAATTGTAACAGATATATAAAGAAAATTAATTAAACTTTTTTTTAGCTTCACATAGTATTCCGCTCACATAGCAGAGTAGGCAGGGGGAACCTGGGAACCTAGTGCTAAGATACTTTGTTCCCATTAAAACACTTCCGTTTCCCATTTTCCGCTGAATTCTGGAAGCATTGCGTGTTGAGTGGCGAAACTCAACGCCGCGCATTGCCACGACGCCAGCGAAGAATTAAAATTTTAAATATTTTTTTTTCTTGAGTGGGAAATGAACTCACAACCAGTTGCGTTTACAGTCACACGCATGTTCCCCTGCGCCAAGACTGGCCGAGACCAAGGTAAAGAAATGATCTTTAAATTAATTTATTTAAATTAATCGCTAGGACAACGGGGGAGAACATTCCAAGCATACAGAAATCACTATATAGACAGAAAAGAATAGGAAATGGATAATACGATTAGAAACTCTTTTCGTTAATAGAGTTAGTATAATAAACATTATCATTTATTCTTTTCTGGATTTGTTAAAGTATAAACTAACTATTTTAAGCAGTTGGTAAAAGTAATAGCATAGGATCGGCCGCTAGTGCACACATGCATAATTATTTGCATAATTAACTGAATGAACTGAACTCTAGTAGGTAGTTAAGAACATACAACAGTCAGGTTAATTAAATTCAATTAATGTAAATCTTTTTTGCTTACAGACAGTAGCCGATATATGTATTTACATATTATACATTATCTTTAATTAAAAAGAGTATAAAACTTTTGGCTCTCCAATCTCCATTATAGACTACACCTATTTAAAATCACGGGAAAAAATTAATTATGCAGCTGGAAACATGAAGAATCTACAGTAAAACAACAGAAAGTATTACTAATTCAAATAACTTAATAGGTATAACAATTTTAGAAATGACTTTTATTTAAATTACTTTTACTTTTTTTCGTTTTAAATTTTACTGAACTGATACAATATTTTTAGTTTTTTAGCATAGAGATTACATAAATTTTTAGTCTGTAAGAGAAAGAAATAATTTAATAATAAATAAAATATCTCAAATCAATTAAATATTTAACAGGTATGAAACTCTAGAATTGGTCTGAAATTATTTTTACAATTTTTTAAAATTAAATGTTTATATGTTTTTAGGTAATGGATAGGGATAACTCTCAAACAATTAAGTTTTTTTTTTATCTTTCTGTGGTTCCGTCCGCCTCTAATTATAATAACTAAGAGTTACATGTGAGATCTGACACTGTCTGAGTGGTATGGAAGTCAGGTCTTCCTAGATAAATGGACTGTTCAACGCAAAATAGTCCAGTAGTTCCAACAAATAAATACTTATACTCTTTCAAAACAAACTGGACCTAAAAACCACCTCGTTTTTGCACCACTGCACCACTATGGAATAATAAGAACTTATATAATAAAAAAAACATATACCAATACTGATGGTACGTACTACGTAGGTATCTATATTTGAACGTTCATTTCTTGCAATTTACTCTCAATATTGCAGTAACACGAGGCAACGAGGCAAACAGCGGGTAGCGCGATAATTGGATTAAAACTAAGTGATATTATATTATATCATATGTTTGTGAAATTACTGAGTAATTGTAAATTGTTCTAGTAAACAGTGAGGACATGATGGCGCGTCTACGTATAAGTGTATTAAACACCTAATAAAGTGTCTTAAGCACCAATTTTTTTTTGTAGGTTTCTTTTATTCTTTAACATGTTAAATTATGATAAGATCTTATAATTATAAAACTGAAAAGTGTGTTTGTGTTGACGCGCCAACTTTATGAGCTAAAGTCGAAAAGAAACGTCATTGTTTCAGGAAGTAATAATTAATATAAAATATAAAGAAGAATGTTGAATTTTATTCTAGACTTTATACCTTTTTTGTCTAAATTGAAAACATCTTTTTGTATTTAGTTGTCTAATTCTTTTTTTCTCTCTATCGAGGAAGACAGTGGGCTATACAGACCTTACCGATGCTACTTCGTAGAGCCTATATAATATTTTTTGAGTATTTCATTGACATAATTCCCCCAATTTTCGAATAGACTTACATAACACTGCACGAGACAGTGTGTATTTCAGTAACGCAACGGTCCATTTTCTCCACTTAGCGTTAAATGAGTAAGATTTACCCAAGGTCCCCTCTGTCTATCCTCCTATGCGAGAGAACGCGTGAAACCATTTTCTTTTTTAAGCCAGTGCTAGGATAGACTTAGCGTCGAATAAACTAACGCCATCAAATACGTAATACGTAAAATATCAATATTTATTATATAATTGTAAAAATCTTTATTACCATGTAAATAAATTATTGAATTTATTTCAATTTCTATTTATACGCCCATTTCAATCAAATATGATCTATAATGAAAACATTCGACACAGTTAATTTTTTTTCAGATTTTACGTAGGTATATTATTTGTATACATTTGTCATAATTGTTTATGATTACACAAATTTATGAGTTACAAATATTATACACTGCCAAAACTTGGCAAAAATGTCATAAAAATATATATTTAATTAAGAATTGTCAGTAACTTCTTGAGATTCAATAATGCATTTTTAAATGAGGCTGAAAATGAAAAAACTTTGAATAAAACCTTGTTTCAACCGAACGGTTCAAAGTGAAATATAGAAAGGTAGGCAATTTTTTTACTGAATTTTTTTTTTAATTTCAAAAATTATCAAATCTCCAAATACAAAAAAAAATCAAAAATAAACACACATTGAATATCTCTATGTCTTATTCTTGATACCTTTTCCTATGTCTATATAATAAAATAAAGTTTATTAAAATTTTAAAAACATTAAATTGAATTTTATTGTTAAAAAAATATTTTAGTATTTTCCAATGGTTGAAGATTTTTAATACAACGAACTCGTACAAGCAGTTTAAATATCTAATACATAAGGTAAGTTTATTTTACTTTAATTTAAATTAATAAACTTGTGAAATCTTGTAATCTAGTAAAATATTCTATTCTATTCATTTTTACTGGATCCACATTTATAATATTATAAACAAATAATCTTACCCATAAAAAATAGGCATAGTAGAGTTTGCAATTTTCTTCTTGTTAGCATTTTAAGCAGTTCGCATAGAAAAATCACTTTAGAAAGTTTACTTAATGAAAAAAATATTTTATTATGCTTTAGTTCCATGTTTAACACTATATCATTATAAATAAATTACATTACTATTTAAATTATTTAAAAATTAGGCAAAGCACATTTTTTTTATTAACAGACTATTTACACATTGAATGATAAATAAATATATTCATTCCACAATAATAATGATATACACACAAATAATAATAGTTTTTATGTCTAGCTATTATATATAAATATCAGCAGAACTGGTTATTCGTGTTTTGTATAAAACGCAAAACGCGTACACTCACAACAAAGTTACGCGCCAAACTGCGTCGATAACGATTACGATTTTTTTCATGCTGAAGAAAATCTTGATCTTGAAAAATTGACGTAGAGCCATGACTCATATTTTTTAAATTAAATTTATATTATATTTATTATGTATTTTTTAATTGTAAAATAAATATTTTTTAATTAATAAAAAAGAAATAATTAAACTGTATAATTTTTTTATAGGTTATAAATCTGTTATACTTATTTCATTTTTATTTTATTGTAGAGCGCTTGTATTGGAAATAATATCTATATTGTATTTTCTTTCAAGTATTATAATATGCTTATATTTTAATTTCAAATACTGAATATTAAGGAAGTACGTACGAGTATATAACTAAAATAAATATTAACAATTATTATTAATCTGTCATGTAAATATGTAGAAAAAATATTTGCAACAGTTATCGTTCATACAACATTACATACAAGTTGGAAAAGGGAAGAAATAGATGAATGGGGCGAAGAAGATCGAGAAATAATATATGCTTCTGAAATTGAAATACACATCGTACTTTATTTACGTAGCCTATTTAATTGAAAGTAACAAAAATGTGATTATAATTGCTTATTATTATTATTGTTTTGTTAAATATATGAAGCAGGCCACGATGTAGAAGTAGTCTTTCTGTTTAAAGAAAATAAATTTGAAATATTTTGTAAAACGTTATCAAAATATTTTCTTTTATAAAAATCTATGCTTGTCATAAAAATGATTTTTTATCTGAACTGAATTTGTATATCAACCTTATTAGAAGATCTAAAGAAACAAAATGAATAAAAGTTGTTTTTAAATCTCAATTTCCTTTGTATGGTTTATCTTTTACTGATAAAACTTCAGTATATTTTAAGACTGAGCTTTACGAGTGGAGTTATTAATAAATTTGTGAGTTGAAAACAGGCGCACACCAAATGTGGATAGATATCAATGGATTCAGAACGCGATAAACATTAAATATATGCTGCTGAATGGACTCCTCCATCGAGGGTTCCGTACCAATTTCAGGATTATAAGTCTTACTTATAAAAGCTAATCCTAAGTTTGCGGACGTATGCACGTACTTAGTTTTTAATAAATTAGCTTAGTACAAATTAGATTGTAATGATTTTTTCTATGAGAAACCTATAAAATATTACTTTTCGGATTTTATTTTTAATTTGGAAACAAACTTTGCTGCTTTATAATATTAGTATATGTTTATATAGTTAGACTTACATATTATTTTTCCATGGAAACTATACTATAAGTTGTGGGCGAAAAAGTAGGCGAGTCGTAAACTCGTAAGCCTACATCATAACATGAGATTTACTTTAAACTAATAAAAGAATAAAGCAATTTAACATTATATATTTTTAAAATCAATAAAGTAATTTAGGACGGTGTGCCCCACATATAGCAGGGTAGGCAGAGAGAATCTATTGTTAAGACCAAATGCAAAAAAGTGTTATAGTTCCGAGGCCATTGTGGCGCTACTTACGGGAGATTTCTATTCACGCATGCCGCTGGGACAAACACATGCCATGAAGACCACTTTGTAAAGCAAGTTGGGTCTTAACGTTGGATTCCCTCTGTCGGTACCCTATCCAGCTACACTACCCAGCTATATGCTACAAACATGATCATAAAAAAAAAGGTAAGATAGGTAAGCCAGGTAGGGGGAGTAGTAGGACGATCATGGAGGAAGATTAAGTAAAAAGCATGATATATGAAGAGATTGTTGGGAGCTAAAACAAAATATTATTGTCATAAACGAGTACTTGCATCCCACAGCCGATATAGTAAACTTTACTTAATGAACCAATTCTGTGATAATAGTTTTGCAAACAAAATTACTCGGAACGTCTGTGACCTAGTTGTATACAAATACTAATATTTACCTTTACCCTTACCCTTAGTATAAAACAAGCTTCAACATGTAATTGATAGTGAAATAAAAGAAGTGCATAATTACTTTTATATTGTAAAGTATAATATTATTGTCAAAAGCATTATGTGAACATGCATTCAATATGTAGAATTAAAATTTATTTTATAATTTTATATATTTTTTGTAGTTTAGTAATTGTAAATATACTTATGAAGAATGTGTATAATTAAATAAAAGATGAAAAAGAAAACAAAACAAACAAACAAACTTATAGATAAATTACAATATTCTCCACTTCACCAACATGGCCAAGTTGGGACTGCATGCTTGCATCTATTGCGGATGCCACTGCCATTTGGGTGGACAGGGATATGAAATTTTAAGATATCTTTCCTTTCCCCTTGACTTAAGAAAGGGCACCGTCAACAATAAACAATATCGGGAAAATTTGGGAATAGTGACTATAAGTTTGACAAAACACTATTCAAAAATGTATTTTCAATGAAAGTGTTACCAGAGTTTACTTCTAATTATTTTATTTTATTTATCATATGCAACAATAAAAATAATATTTAATGAGTTATACACCTATGTTAGTATATAAGTACACAAAACTTTATAGTATACAAAAAATCCAAGTAAAAGTCAGAGCATGTATTTTGTATTAAAACATTAAGGGAAACTATACACAAAACATATTAGAATGGTTTACTTTGAACTACAACTTTTCTATTTTCCTAAGTGTCTTTTTGTAATGACGATGGCGTCATATTGATTTTCTTTTTCTAATATGTCAATTTTCTTATGTTCTGAACGTTTCTTATAAAATGAACTTGACGACCGTAAATATTGTAAGTAAATATAGGGGCAGTGTTGCCATTATTTTATAAAATAAAATTGAGACAACTGGAAAAGAAGGCTTTTATTGTTAAATGTGTCAAGCACAAAAATATTTGTACTTGAAATACTGTTTCTCAATTTTAAATATTTGAAGACATTTTAAAAAAAAGATTTTGATGTTATTGTGTGTACTTTAAATGTATCTGACGAACATGGTAAATATAAAGTGTCTTGTTAAAAGAAATATGTTTGATATCTTTCCTGTAAATCTTTTCTCTTTCTTCTTTGGGGAGGTATTGTGGTGCATGGAGTGAATATGAGTGTATGGGGGCATGTAGCATGGTGGTGGAATTCATTTCGCATATCTGTGATAAAGTAAGCGGATACAAATGCGAGAAGACAAAACATATTTTATGACAAACAAAGCGGTTATGGCATTATTTTTATAGAAAGCACCTGCGTCACTGAAATGATGCTTAATCCTGTAATAAATAAATTAATATTATGTCCTAAATCTGATAGGAATCGCTTCGATATCTTTACAACGGTCAATTAGTTTTATTTGCAAAAATATTTTGAATGAATAATAAAATGGATTTTTTTTTCATTATCGGTTATATGCAGCCTGTTCGCATTTGTGACTGATTACAGAAGCGTTAGCAATTAAGATATTACAAACTTTAGAATAATACCATATTTTTCTGCTTCATGCTGTACCTATATAACGGGGTAGACAGAGGGGACCTGGAATCTAGTGTTAAAATTTTCAACCGAATTCTGGATTTATTCGGAGCAGAAGTTTCTGAGATTAGCGCGTTCAACTAAGGAATCTTTTCAGCTTTATTTTTAATTTATATTAATATTGAAGTATAGACAGGTATATAGATTATAAGCTCCAAATACTTGTTACGTGATGGTTTATTTGTAATATTAATAGATGCGTGCTGAAAAATATTTAGCTGTAATATGTGTAGATAAAAGCATCGTAGATATAAGAAAAAAAAATATAAGACTTAAGCTTAAGTGATACAATAGTGGGCACAATCAGAAAATATCTGACTGAGTTCAGAACTACAATTCTAGGTGCAATCCTTTGAGAGAACTTTTTATAGGCATTAGTGATTTAAATCTCATCTGGATCTAGTTGTTATAACCAATGGCGTTGACACAAGTCGTTGTACAAGTTTTCTTTAAATGAGCAGAAAGTGGAGATTGAAATGATTTATTGCAAGATTTTCTTTGTATTAATAACACATATAAAAACATAATCAAATGTATAATAAATATATAGTTAAATTTGTTTACTATATTAAGATTGATCTATTCGGTCAGAATTTTAATACATTTAATATACTGCATTACCTGATTTTTGATATAAAAATATTTCATACTCAAAACAAGGAAAAAATAGGCAAATTTAGTACTTATATGACACCTGGTAAAATTTTGCATAATCACCAAAAATAATAAAAATAATGGTTTTCCCTGTAGTAACACATTCATCACGAAACAGTACTAAAATTAAGTTCTAAGCCAAATAGTACGTATGATAGTGCAGGCAGACAGTTAAGTTTATAACGTTTAATCTGGGCTTAATGGATCAAACCAGTACCGATTACGAAATACTGCCTTTCTAAGTACCCAATCGATTTGAAGAACATGAATTGTATGATATGACGGTTTTATACTTTTCTCTCATAACAAAATAAGTAAAGGATACCTAGTGCTAAGATATTCTGTTCTCCGCTTTTTGCGTGAATGCGTGACTCAATGCAGCGTGTTTGTCTTGACAGAACGAGAAATTTATAACGACTGGGGGTAATACCCCAAATGTGGGTCGAACCCGCAACCATAGCACTTCCGTTTACAGTCAAAGACTATGTCACTGTGCTACGACGGTCTCATGGCACCTAGTAAGTTATAAAGAAAAATGTTTCATATTACATACGAATAAGATCTTACTACTATGCAGGTTGTAGAATTATTCAATAAAAAAGTAAGACTTAAAAACATAGGCGACATCATAGTATTTCGAATTTTGACATGATGACAATGAGGATCTAGAGGCGGAAATCAACTAACTAGCTTTCGTTATTTTACAGCACGGAAATTATAATACTTAAAAATTTAAAACTTATTTAGACTTATTTAGATTTAAGATGTATTATGTAGCACGTAGCAGATGGGCAGATAGAGCCTGGGAACCTAATGTCACGAACAACCACATGTGAGTAAAATATAATCATATTTCACTAACAACCACCAAATCACAACCGTGGCGTTTACAATCAGAATCTATCTTACATTTCATAGTGATCTAAAACCAAAGAAATACTGTAAATAACAAATAACAACGTAGAGTCCTAACCACTAAACGATCACAGAAGAGAGAGTCTTAACTCTAGGTTCCCAGGTTCGACCTGCCTATACCACTATGTATGGAATACTACGTGAAGCTAAAAAAAAGAAGAAATAAAGTTATTATTTACCTAATAGGAATAAGAATAAGATTTAAACCAATGCCCATTTTTAAAAACTCTGAATATTCCTGCCTACCTACGCATATCTATTTTTACCTACAAAATTCATAGACACGTGCTTATTTGAATAACATTTCAAAAGCTTAGTCTAAATCTGGTCTTGACATGGTTCTAATACATTTAAATAAAATACATAAAAATAATATTCTTTTAAGAAACAACATGACTGCCCCTAGTACCTAATGAATTTGTTATTTACAGCGAGATTACGTTTGATATCCTTCATAAAGATAAAGTGATATTTTTCGTATTTTATCATCCGAGGCACAATAAAATATTTTATTAATGTGTTACTGTATGTACTTGAAATAGTTTTTATTAGTTGGGTTTTGCTTTTTACTCGGTGCCATGTATTTTGAAGATCTGATATTTTGAAATTAAAAGGCTAATGAGTGAATAAGGCCGTCGTGGCGCAGCGGCACAGAGGTGTGACTGTTGTGGGTTCGATCCCCACTCGAGGAAGTGAAATATTTATTTACCTACGTTTATATTTCCATTTCTTCGCTTTGGTGTTGAGGCAGAGCTCGGTGATGACTTCTGCCCCTGAAACACGCAATGCCTCCAGAATGCCCTCTGCCTACCCTGTTGTGTGCGGGATACAGCGTGAAGCTGATTTAAAAGGCTAATCATGTCTTAACAAATGTGTAAGCGCGATAGGTTGTGGCCTCAATTCCCAGTCGATGAAATGAAATATATAATATTTTCATTATCTCCTTCTGATAACGAGACAAAGCGCGGCGTTGAGTTCCGCCTCTCAACTCGCAATATCTATGTTTATTAAAATAAAACTCAATTAGAATCTTTAACATAACGACATTGCAATGATAATTAAATGATATCATGTCTAAGATATTTGTAGGTACGTAGGTACATGTGCACTATATATATATATATAAGAACGATAAAGAGTCGGAGCTCGCCTGTTATTGCGACAGGTTGTGGGTTCGATTCCCATATGAAATATTTAATATCTTCATTTCTTTGTGTCCGCTACTCAACACGCAATAACTCCAGAATTCGGCGGAAAATGCCAAACTTAGTGTCTTATCACTAAATTCCCTCTGCCAATCTTGCTGTCTGCGGGATAGAGCGTGACGCTGAAAAAAATTGTATACACCTAGATAGACAGATAGCTCTAGTGTTAGGTCTCTCCAATTATCTCTAAAAATAAAATAAAGACATAATAACATAACGTCGTCACGCCCGCGTCACGTCAAGTTGTTTCAACGTAACCGACACCGTGTTTGTCGAACACCGTAATTGAGAATCAATGCTGATGAGCGTCCGACATTGATTAATTGCTTTGTAACATGTTCTATACAAAAAAATATATATACTTACCTACTATTATATTAAGAATATATGGAAACTTTGTTTTTGATGTTTTCTTTCAATATTAATGTTTAGGTTAAATACAGCATTTCTCGATAAATTGAGGAACAGTGGAGATGCGTGTTTATGATTTCTTGGTAATAAAGTAAACACTGTTAAGGGCCAATTTAAGGTCGTTAAGATTTTTTTTCAGCTTCACGCGGTGTACCGAATAGGGAACCTAATGTTAAAAACCTAAACGGGGAGTTACCCCGTTCCCCATTTTCCATGATTCTTCATAAACTTTACCAGGACGGTTATAAGGAATCTATAATAAAATATAACTTTTTAAAAAGCAGTTACTATTTGAAAATTGTACATTTAGAAAATATCCAACTACCTATACCTATAATTTTATATATGTATACCTGTATAAATCTGTTCTGTCACTGCGTGAATGACAAGCAACATACAATGAAATTTAGCATACTGTTTAAGCCTATATCCACCTATAGTGGAGCATTAAGAATAAATATAAAAAATCCTAATAATACAGTTGCAAATAATGATAAAATGTATAATTTTAAAAATCTAAAACATTTGGAGCACATTTTGAATAAATCCAATGTTTTTTTATTTAGCTTCACCCGCAACCGTCTTATTTATAGAAGCACGCTTGTGCTTCTGCGCCACAAAGGGATGAATAAAAGGAAAGAAACTGCAATATATCTTTATTAACAATTTTTACAATACTCTTTTGCGTTTTAGAATCATCACATTAGTTTGCACATATCTTGAGTTGTGGGTGTCTAAAAACATAGTCACGTTTGTCGAAGTGCTAAATGTAGTATTTACCGTCCTTCAAAACTTGGTACCAGCTTGTAAAATACTAGTTACAAATTACATATTTACTTATAAACGTGAAAAATTATTACCTACTGGCAACCTGCCTATGACTTCGCTCCAGTTAACTTTACAATGATGATGATTATTTAGTTAACATTTAATAAAGTCTTATACTTTTAGTATACTGTACAATCACCTTCGTGTGTTCTCCATGTAACGTGACATTGGCGAAGTGATATGTGCTCAACTGGCACGCTCGGAACGCCATAATAAAAGAACCATATCATACCATACTTTTAGTAACTTATAAAAATATTTTCAAGTTTGGTTATCGTTTTTATCCCAAAAGATTTTTGAATGGATTTGGAAATAACAAACAGCCTGTGGTGATATAAAGCTTCATTACCTTTGAGCATTAGCGTGTAAGATCGATTAAGTTATTATATCTATGTATTATAGAAACTTATATTAACCTGGCGGACCTGGGCGGCTTCGCCCGCTTGAGCTATAAGAATATTTATTAACTATATTTTAATTTATTAAATTATTTTCAATTTAGGGGGTGAATTCTAAAAAACTATGAAACACGTATTCAATGAAATATTTTTAAGAGTCTAAATTTTTAATTTTATAAAAATCGGTGGCGATTTAATATGTTTTCCATACAAACTTTCAACCCCTATTTCTTGTCCACATTACAAAAATAAACATCTGTCTAAATTTCACGTTTCTATCATCAGTAGTTGCGGCGTCATCGGCGGTGCGTGCGTCTCGGTCAGTGGGAACATCTCCTTTTATTTATATGTATAGTGTATAGAACTATAGACTAACGACTCACGAACGGCCAAACCCTATTACACTTATTGTTATACTATATATAAAGTATACAAAATATTTACATAAATTATAGCCTACCTTTGTGTTATTCTGATGTATAAGCTATATTACTGTAAAGCTTTTTTCTAAAAGTGGAATAAACCTCTACGCTCACGATTTTGTGGATTCATATTTAAGATTAATTCGAAGTATAAAAAAATATACAGTATTTTATTTTAGTTTTACTGAAAGAGGGAAGCATATTTTGAAGCAATTTCTTTTAGCTTTTATGTAACTATCCATGTTTTTTAAGAAATATATAAATACGAAGGAAAAAGCAAATCATGATTTAATGTTTTATTTTTTAATTTAATTTAATTATACACTTAAATTACAAAGTACTTTCATTACATTCTTACACGGCGTGTTTGTTGTTAATAAGAATAATAATTTATAAGTTGTTTAAATTGATTAAATGAAATTGTTAATATGTTAAAATTCTTAATATTTATAGGAGCTTGTTTCAATTCCGTTACAATAACAACCTTATTTTGTATTTATTTAATGTAAGTTGTAACGTGAATAGAAGCTTTATAAATACTAGCGCCATCTACTTTTATAATACTGGTATATGATGAGTACAGAATAGTCTAAAACGACGCCATCTATCGCGGCGACATCTATATGAAATAACTATAATAAATTTGTTTTTATTAAATACTTAATAGACATTTATAACTTTTAAATTAATATCAATAGAATTATACAATATTTAATAACCAATAAGCAATAATAAATAATTCAATAAGATATTTCTCATAAGAATAAAGCAAAGACTTTCCAAACAATATGTCATTTTGTTACAATCTTGTCTATGCTTTCCTCTATTATTTTGCGCCTGCGCACTTGACTGATGGTCTACGCGACGTACCTAAAATCATATTGTGGAAATTTTGAAGTTTGTTGTTTTAGTGACAACATATCCATAATTATTTATGAAAGCTTCGCGCTAATTACCATTCCAGGCGCGGGGCAGAATAATTCTGTGGCGGTCGGCCTGGATGCGTTCAGTCACTAACAATTCGAGCGGTGTACGGTAGCCATCTTGGATTCGAACAAAGCTTCAGATGTGTAGTTTGTCTGTTTATCAATAATTTTTGTGCATTTCCCTGTAAATAGTTTGTATGTTTAGGATATGTACGGAACGTTTGTCCACATGTGTAAATAGCTATGGCTGCGACAAGAAAATTACAAGGTAATTCACTATGTTATCAGGTTAGAGATTGATTGACCCCAACCTATGTAGATACGTGTTCTAGAGTTCTATTGTCCAACCGCAGGGACCTCGGCCCTGTAGCCACGACTGGCCGTTGTCTCACAACATCTTACATACTCCAGTGAAAATGAATACAAGACAGTATTCGTAAGAATTGACAGTGCGTTTACTGTCTACGTGCTTTTTTTACGCAAATTCTCATTCACGTACTCAGTAACGTGATATTTAATGAATTTTATACATTATAAACGATAAAAACCTGACATAAATTTTATAAACAGTGTTTAGTGACAATAATTACGCGTTCGATTGGAAGTTGCGTTTGTGAAACAGGTTTATTCAGTTCATTTGTGAAGTGAATATGTTTATTGCAGGTGAGATAGACAGGTGTTTAAAAAAGGTCACAGAAGGGGTAGAGACGTTTGAGGACATCTGGCAAAAGGTACACAATGCGACGAACAGTAATCAGAAGGAGAAATATGAGGCGGATCTCAAGAAGGAGATTAAAAAGCTCCAGAGGCTACGAGATCAGATCAAGTCATGGATTGCCTCTGGTGAAATTAAGGATAAGAGTACACTTTTAGAATATAGGAAACTAATAGAAACGGTGAGTTTGTGTTATATTTGTGCTTTTCTTAGTTTTAAGTCATACCAAACCAAAAAATATTTGATAAATACAAATATATTTAGTAATAACATTATATACAGGTTATTTGTAAAGGGGATGAGCATAGTACTTTATTAAATGATTTTTCTCATGAAATTAATATATTTTTCATTCAGTTTTTTTGCTATATTACAATCAATGGTGAATGTACATGTAATGCATGGATAGTTGATATTCCCTTAGAGTTTTATTAAGATTGTTCTTTACTACTGCCTATATTTGTATGTTAATAAAGACTAGTTGAGGCAAGTGTTTATATTATCAATAATTTCTATCTTAAAATAAATATTATATTATAGGTTTATTATAATACTTATTTTATTATAGGGTTTAAATTTGTAATAAGTAAACTACTAAGAAAAATTTGATATGATTATTTTTTTCAGTAAATTATTACAAAAATTATGAATGAAGCTACAAATATAAATGAAAGATATTTATACATTTTTCTGTATTAACTTAAGAACTTCATAGTAATATTTGTTATCTAAGCTCAAAGCTGATATAGTCTGTGATAGCTAATAATGTAAATATAGTTTTAAAAGATAGTGATTTTCAAATAAAAATATAAATAACTATGTTGATAGTAATATTAGTAAATAAATCCTTATTATTTATAGTATAAAACTTATAGAATTTATTTACATGTAAAATTATTTCAATCACAAATGAAACTATTTTTTAAAATTGGATTAATTGTGAATATATTTACAGTTCTCAAATAAACCACTGTGGTTTCTTGTAGTACCTATTTATTGAAAATAAATATTTTCCAATATATAAGATAGTAATAAATAGAAATAATATCATATTTTAGCATTCCATGTACATCTGACTACAGTTTAGACTAAAATATATGTTTCCACAAAAAAAAACAATATTCTATTAATCAAGTTAAAATAATTTCATTTAAAATGCTTTTAAAGTTATACTTCTAAAGTAATATACAAGAAACTACATCTATTAACTATATATATCCTTTTTTACAACAAAAACTGTATTTTAATTGAAACTTGTGAAATAGATTAATCATGTATATTTAGTATTAAACACTTTTTGAAATCCGACAGTTTATATATTTTGTATTAGTATGTGGTTATAGGTAGACTATATTACAGAAATTGAAAAAAAAGTTTATACTTGTTTCACCAATTATTTTCTACTTTTTCTCACCTGCATGGCAATAAGAAAATAGCTAAGACTTGTGTATGACAAAAAAAATGCACATTCTGGGGCTCCTACTCCAGGTGCAACTGTGAGTATTGTGGGTGTAGGTTCACATTAAAAGGTTTAATGTGATTTTAAAGCCTATGATAGTATTTCCCAATGTGTGTGTAACCAGTAGCTGGTGAGATTAGCAAGTTCAATTAAACTCTTTGATTTTATATAACTAGATTGTTTTTGTTTGATTGTTGTAGTTGTTAAAGTGTATTATATAAAGTACTTATAAAGTTTGATAGCCACAGTATATAATATAAAAGATATAATATATAAAAGGTTTTCCCTTTATGGATTAACACAAGAAATTACTCTACAGTTTTCTAAGACATCTTGGCATGTCTAAAACTAGCTTAAATTTGTTTCTTAATGTACTTCAAAGGCTTTACTAGTAGAAATCATTTAAAATTTTGTGTCTGAACAGTGGAAATGAGGACATTTAAAGGGACCCCTTATACATACACTTATGTCATATGTCCCAGGTACTGCTCTGAACCTGCGACACCATGGAAAATACTATTGCTCGTCTGTTCTTTGCTGAAATTTATTACTTATCGCCTGTTAAATAGTTTCATTGTTTTTGCCAACTAACTTATTTTTTTTTATACTTAGGCTAATTGTAACTTTGTTTATATACAAAAACCAATTACAATGATAATTGTCAATGCAGGTGTGCAAATGTTGAAAATGCATGTAATACTGCATCTGGACTTATGCCAGAGCAACTATAGTAATTTAAAATCAAACATATGGCTTGCTGTTTTTGTTTGGATATTTTAGAAAGGCCCTAAAATTACTTTTTTATTAGATTAGTAGCATGCTATAGCCATAAGTAAAAATGGAAATCATAAAAAGTTTTTCCAAAAGAGAAATTATGATATTGACAGTTGAGGTACAGGGGAAAGTTTCTATATTTAAAAAATCTTTGTTTTTTTTATTAAGTTAATGCAGTTGGTTAAACTACGGCAGTAAGTGGAGAATAAAGTGATTTTATTTTCGATTGCTGTCTATCCCACAGAATATAGAAGATGCTTAAATATATAAACAAAATGTAATATTTTCCTTTCATTGTATAAATGATATAACCTTACTCACTTTCATCTATTGTTCTACTATAACAGCTATTGTAATTAGCCATACTTGCTTTATTTGTCTTCAATTAAGTATGAACAACTGAAAAGAACTGACCTATTGTTAAGTTTGACTTCAATATTTATTACTAATATTTTAAAATGCATTGGTTTTACTTATTTGCTATTTTATTTTTGTATTTATAAAAATGATTCAATATTTCAATTTTAGATGTGCAACAAACTAATATTAATTAATGTTTCAACATAAAGTGCTGCTAAAAGATACCGTGAGTTAATTCAGCTAAGTTTAAAGGTCTATCAAATTTCACCCAAACCTGTTCAGTGTTTTATACATTTTTGACCTAATAGGATCTTAATAAGAAATTATTTAACTCTGGCAAAATGTAATTTAGGACATTTATGTTGATATTGCAATACTAATAAAAAATTATAATCCTGAATCAAAGACTGAATAAAGAGCGTAAAAATGAAATCAATTCACTCAGTGAGATTCGAACACAGTAACAAAGCTTTTCTTCTATGCGACAATGACCTTATCTTTTGTTTTCAGCAAATGGAAAGGTTCAAAGTAGTTGAAAGAGAAACAAAAACAAAAGCATACTCTAAAGAAGGCTTGGGTGCGGCGCAGAAACTGGACCCGGCGCAAAAAGAGCGCGAGGAAATGTCATCGTGGCTCATTTCTTCTATTGATGCACTCAATTTACAGGTATAAATGAAGTAGATTCACGTTTATCACGCATCTAGCGGGGTGTGGAGAGGAATGTAGTGTTTCTGTCATTGTTCCCCACACATCGCCCAATTTTCGATATGTTTCGTTTTTAGTCTTAAAATATTAAATTGCCCAGAGTGTAAATCGAATCCACAGCTGTAGCGGGTATGGTTAGATTCTGTGCCACAACAACCTCAACATTGTTTATTTATTTATGTTTTTTTGCATTTTGTGAGATAAGCAGAGACAAACTATACCTCAATAATTATTTTTTACAATTTTAATTTTTTTTGTGAAGATTAATCTTGTCTACACTGTATGGCCTAGGTTTTCTTCATTTCAATACTAATAATTTATATTATAAGTATAGTTATTAAGTATATTATTAGTAATATTATTATAAATTGAAGAATTTGTTTAAACACACTAATGGCTAATGTGCTAACTGGTCTTATAGGAATGTAAATATTAAATTACTTTTTGCCAAAAAATGTTTGCCTTTAAAGTTTATTATTTTGGTTCATTGATTAATTTCAAATATTGAAATCAAATTAAATTTTACAAATTGCCTTTTAGTGAAGAGGAGTGCGTTAGTAGCCGTACTAGTATAAACTGTGTCACAATTATTCATACAATTTTAATATTTAAATTACAGATTGATCTTTTTGAGTCTGAAGTAGAGTCATTATTAGTTGGTAAGAAAAAACGTTTGGACAAAGAGAAACAGGATCGCATGGACGAACTCAAATTGAAACTGGAGAGGCATAGGTTTCATATAAAAAAACTTGAAACATTACTACGAATGCTAGATAACATGTCTGTGGAGGTTGAACAGGTATATCTTTTTATATATGTATAGCACATTCTAATCGTGGCCGACCTGAAGTGCCAGTTGAGCACATGACAAAGACAACCTAGTGACTATTACTCTATCAGGAGTATTGAGCCCACAACCATTATTCATACTCATTATTAAAAAAATAACAGAGAGAACTACATGCTAAGAATCTTCATTGTTTTGCTAAGATATTTAAGGGAGAATGTCTTATCAAAAGAATATTCTATTGATTTAGAGACATTGCATGTTAAAGTGCAAAACATTTAACAAATAGGGTAAATGAAGCCGAGTTAATAGGTTTGAACCCACAATCATTAAACACTTTCACATATTAATAAACTGAAAACAATTAAAATTCCAGATAAAAAGAATAAAAGAGGATGTAGAATATTACATTGTATCATCATTAGAACCTGGCTACGAAGAGAATGACTACATTTATGAAGATATTAACGGTTTAGACGAGATTGAGTTAAGTGGGGTCGGCCTTCCATCATCAGCGACAACTGATAGTAATAACAGTAATGATTCACCCAGCTCACCTACTAGTATATTATCAGGTTTGTTGTTTTTGTGTGTAATTAGTATTTATAACATGGCAAAAAAATATTTTAATGCTGCTGGTATAACAAAATACAGCGTTCAGTCCTGTTACTTCATTGGAAAGCAAAGAATGGAGTGTTACTAGGTTCTCTGCACAATAATGGTTGTGGATTAGAGTTGCTGCTGTGTGACATTAGACCTGACAGTATTGTTGTTAAAAAATACATTACTTTTTGATGACCTTACATGTGCCCTTAAGCCCTGCCTCTGCCGAAGTTACGAAAAGATAGAAAAGAAATTACATGTAGTAAATAACAAAAAGTAATAAAAAAAAATTAATGAACCTTATAAAAATAGTAAAAAATCATTGGACTTGTACCCTTAAACCACATTTGATAAAAGTAAAGAACTGATTCATCACACACTAAAAACTGAATAAGAGAAATTGACCGCCGTTTTTCTAAAACACCAATAAAAAGTGTAACTTGTAATGTTGCACTAAAACTGAACATAAAAGTCGAGAGTTTTCAATATTTATGCGATATATTCAATGTTATTAATCATTTTTTAAAATTTAACTGAGTTTATACTTAGACTAAGTGTCATCGTATACGCGACGATTGTGGGCTCGATTCCCACTTGGGGGAATAGAATATTTAATATTTTTATTTCGCCCTGGTAACAAGAAAAAACGCGACCTAAGTTCCGCTACTTAACACGCAATGTCTCGTAAATTCGAGAAAACTGGATCCTCCATATGCTGGATACAGTGTTAAGCTAAAATAATAACAATAATAAATATATATTTTTTAATTCCAGGAACAAGTCCAGTCACGTCCCCGACGTTAGACGTCCACAACCACGCGACAGACTCGTTAGATGTAGACAAAAAGAAAAAAGACGACACGGCCAAAGTAAGATGGTGGAGTTTGTCATTACTATCTTAGTTAGTAGCATTTGGCGCTCGGCTCTCTCTCTTCTCTCTGGTTACCCTGATAGGGATAAAGAAAAATATTTTCTAAATCTTTTTTGGCTTTATTATATTGGTCGTATATAATTTAAGAATGTCTGTGTAGTCCATAGTAGTAATAAAACAAAGCGATATAATAAGTGATATAATTATTTATGTTATAATTAAATATATTTTATTGTGTTTCTTGGATCCCATAAGCTTTGTTTTTCTTCGTTATTAAATGTGCTTACGTAGGGTTTTCAACATTTCAATGAGTTAAAATGTAACTTCTTTTTTTGCTTCACCTGTATTCTACCTGTAGATTGGTAGTCCGAAGGAACCGAAATGAGTGGCGGAGTACAATACCCTGCTTTGTCTTCTTTCTAGAGCAAGAAAATGAAAATAACTCATTCCCTCGAGAGGTAATTGAATCCACAACCGTCGCGTTTCCAGACAAAAATGCTGTGGTGCTGTGTCACGACAGCCTACACCCAATGAATTTGCTTAAAATATTTTTATTCAAGCCATAGTTTAAATATAATATTAATGTTATACATAATAAAATAAGGAATACAAAATAGAATTGTTATAATTTTGTTCCAGCCGGTGAAACCGTTGCCGCTGCGTGTGGCGTGCGTTGGCAGTCCCACCGTCAGTTTGCTCAATCACAACGTCAACGCTAATAGGTTTATTGGAAATTCTTTTTACTTAAAAATTTTACATAACATTCCATTTGACACTTTGGCAAAACATGTAAATCAAAATAATATCTCGAATTTAAGTAAACAGCAGAGAATGGAGTGTCTTGACACTAAATGCCTATGCTTAATAAGCTGTATGTTTGCCTTGTATTTAGATACGTTGTATATGATTAAAAATGTTCCAAATTAACTTCAACAACAAAATAACTTAAAAATATATATTTGCATGTATACTAGCTTCTACTTACATTGCATGTATACGTTTGCATATAGCTTCTACTTGTGACTTCATTCGAATCGGCAACTAGACCTTTTAAAAGCTAGACGTTTTGATAAGCGCTTTAAACCAAACAACACTTCAGTATAGATTAAACATAATGTTCATTAGTAACAACCAATATACTACCAATAGCGAGGAAAATAAAAATAATAAATAATTCATTTCCCCGAGTATGAATCGAACCCACAACCATCGCGGTTACAATTATTCACTGTATACTGTGCCACGAAGGCCTTGTTATTTCATTTAATATAATTTTCTACAGTATAAACAACACGGGCGCGTCGGGTGCGTCCACGCCCAGTAAACAGCCAGCGCCGCCCTCGCCGCACCTCAACAGGACGAGTGGTTAGTATAAATAAGCTAATACCTATATATAATAGATAAAAAATAAACTATATATAATATAAAAAAAAATTGATTAGAAACATATGAAAATTGTAATACTACTAAGTCATACATTCTCCATTAAACTAGGTAGAAATTGTTATAAGCAGCTTTAATAAAATATATAAAATTAAATATTTGAGACCATTTGTGTCGCAGGCACACAAGTATGTGCTTGTGCTGCAAGAGGTAACCTAGTGTTAAGACACTCTGTTCCCTATTTTCCGCCGATTTCTGGAAGCGTGCTAAGTGGCAGAACTCAACGCCGCGCTTTGCCTCAACACCAGAGTCAATAAATGCAAATATAAATTTAAATAAATATTTCATTTCTTCGAGTGGGGATTGAACCCACAACCACTAGCGGCGTTAGGGTAGGGCGAGCTAGGGCGACCGCCCATGGGCGCCGGTAAAAAAGGGCGCCGTAGACGCCCGTTTAGGGCGCTATGCGAGATTAAAAAAAAACAAAGTCACCGTCGTCTTGATATCTAAAAAAACAAAAAAAAAAACAAAGTCATCGTCATTGAAATATTTATCAACTTTGAAAATAAAAAGAGTTCGCAGATAGAAAGGCTAGAAGAAGTGAAATTTTATTTTTATTTTAAATACATGGTTATTTCATTGTACTCATTCCCTGTTTTGTATATTATTGAAATGTAGTTAGGGGGCGCCGAAAAAATTTCGCCCAGGGCGCCGGTAGTGCTAAAACCGGTCCTGCCCACAACCAGTCGCGTTTACAGTCTGACTATTTTTCACTGCGCCACAATGAGTTCCTAATTTATTATCAATTTTATAACAAAAATTAAACTTGTATCATTTTACGAGATATCATTTACCATGCATTTTTTTAAGAGATTCCAATATTTTTTTCATAATAATAACTCAAATAAATCAATACAAGGACAAATAGAAATACAATACATAACCTATTTTAGCACTAATGTAAACGATTGTTGAAAATGACGTGGCATAAAACCGTATATCATAGTAATCCATTATCAACGTGTTGATAATCTTACGACGCTTTGTTTACAAAACAAATGTGTTATCAAAGAATGAATGGATCGGTCGACTGGCGTTACTATTCCGACATATTGGAAAACCGCCAACTTTCCAAACGCAAAAACAAACGATACCAACCTTTAAATTTGTAAAGTTAAGAACTGAATTTGAACAGATTAAAAATTATTAGTGTTCGTATTGAAAATAATAAATTGGCATATTACCAATACGATGACACAGCTCGTTGGTTCAGTCGGAAAACCTTATCTAAAGCGACTTGCGCCTGGATTTATTGTAAAAAAAAAGTGAACTAAGAAAAAAATGTTTTCCCGCGCAAATGTTGGATAAATATGGACGATGGTAATTGAAATTGAAAAGTGCATGTTTAGTGGTTTTCGTATTTTGTGTGTTATTTTGGGGTTTTTATTGCGTAGTTGTGAAGTTCAATGGCGGTTATATAATTTTGTTTGTGTGTGTATATTATACGAATACTTAGTATCGTTACTATACTTTTTATTTGTGGTTTCGACCGCGTTATCAATGAAATTAGCTGAGAGTATTGTATGACACGTGATGTTCCGCACTTAGGATGTTCTAAGTGCGAGTTCTAATTCTGGATTCAGGTACAGTTGGTTACATTGAACGACTTGTATTTTATGTATAGCTTGACGCTGTATCCCGCACATAGCAGGGTAGGCAAAGGGAACCTAATGTTAAGACACTCCGTTTCCCACATTCCGCCTAATTCTGGAGGCATTGCGTGTCGAGTGGCGGAACTCAACGCGTTTTGCTTCGATACTTCGAAATGAAAATATTAAATACTTCATTTCCTCGAGTGGGACTTGAACCCACAATCTGTGGCATACACTCTGAGTCTTTGATTCAACAAAAAAACTATTTGTTCAATTTAAATCAGTATTTTCTGAGATTACTTTAGAAAGCGTATTTTTGTAGTAGTATGTCAATACAGGTATGGCAAACATCGTGAAATGAAAAAAAATCCTACGTCGAAACTGTTGAGATTTCTTGATTAATTTCTTTAGGTATGGGTTTTAAATATATTTTACCCTATATGCTGTTCCCGTAAAAGGAACGCTGACTTCTACCTGTATAATGTTATTTCATTTCCTTTGTTTAACTTAAAAAAAATTGTAATGTATTAAACTTTGATATGCTATAATTCATTTTCTATAGTAAATCAGATATAATTTTAATTTTTTTATGTAATTGTAAATGCAAATTGAATAAAAATTAGCGTTAACAAGAGCTACATTATATGAGCATGTTTTTTTATTTTTTTTATTCAGAGGTATAATAATAATAATACGACGTTACGCTTGACTGATTGATTCGTGCGTAACCATATGTATATAAAAATAGTAATTTAAGGTAATATATTGTTTCGATATACCTAAACTATTGTCGATAATATTTTCTATAAAAAATATGTAGTGCGTTCGTTGATAATGTCTATTTAATATTCGATTGCATTTTTTAAAAGTCCTCCAGAACTTAAATATTTCAAACGAACGATAATATAAGACGTTTACAGTGTTCTGAATCTGCATTTACAATTTTTTAAACTGCGCCGTCGTAGCGCAGTTGTACAATGGCTGATTGTAAACGCGACGGTTTTGGGCTCGATTCCCATTAATAACTTCCTCGTTCTGATTTAAAGACAAAGCGACGCGAAGCGAACGAAGCGCGACGACGAGTTCCGCTATTCAATACTCCATTATTTTATTTAATTGAGCCATCGTGGCGCAGAGGCACAAACGTGCAACTGTAAACGCGATAGGCTGTGGGTTCGATTCCGATTTAATATTTTCATTCCTTGCTCTGGTAAAGTGCGGGATACAGCGTGAGCTGAAAGAAATATAGTAAACTAAATAGTTTTATTTTGATTTAAATGATGTGGTTAGTAGACATGCTTCGTATTTATGAGTGTTATTTCCTTGTCACGTGACAGTAATGTCAGTGACCTATGAGTCACAAACTGCGAGTCTATATGTAAACACTAGGTTCTAGGTTACTGTAAGAGCTAAGTATGCTAGACCGGTTTTATGTTTGCATAGGTTAGTTTTATAATTAATGAATTATTTTTGTTTTTTTTTTAGTTATTTTTTTATATTTACAATAGAAACTCGATTAACCGGACTAATTGTGGTCGTTAATCATTCGGATAATCGAATCTATAAAGAAAAACTAGTTTTGTGCATATGTAGCGCAATTTTTTATGTTAAAAGCAAAGCAATATGCGACATAATAAATAAGTCAGGATAATCGCGAATCCGTATAACTGAGGGCCGGATAATCGAGCTTCTGCTGTAGTTTTTTCATACTACTTGATGAGAATCTGCAGTAAAATACAAACGAACATGTTTAAACGCTAGCAAAGTTAGTTCGGGTAAAAACCACTACAGACTAGTCAAATAGAAAAACTAAGATGTAAAGCCTTATATCCTGGAATGGACAGAAAGACAGGAATGGACTAATAAAAAATCTATTTAAACAAAATATATTTTCCCAATCCGTACATGGTTCCTGAGATTGGCGCGTTCAACCAAACACACTCTTTAGCTTTTATTATATTAGTAAATATTGTACATATATATGAAATTAAAAGATTAAGTTTTCTTGTCAATAATGTCAGTGACCTCTGAGTCACTAACTTCATCGTTCTAAGTATATAGGGACTAGGTTATTTTAAGACATATGCTATATTTGTTTTATGTTTGCATAGGTTAATTTATGATTATTTTGTATTTTCTTTTCGTTTTTGTTTTATATGTATTTTACGTTTTACTTTTATTTTTATTTTTTTATTTAATAGAAACATATTGTTTTTTAAAATGATCAATTAATATTTATAATGTTGAATTGAATTGAATTCTTGATATATGGCGTATTTATAATGTTACATGAATGACACAATAATATTTGACAGACATGACTAATCCATAAGGGTACCATTTGTCAACATTCGGTTATGTAATACTAAAACGTGCAAACATTAATATTGAGTTTTTATTTCAGCTTCACGCTATTTCTTTATATTCCATATATTCCCACATAGCAGTAGGGCAGTTGGAAACTAGTGTTAGTACACTAGGGTCCCCAGCTTTGCGGAGATTATGGAGTGTTTACTTCGCTTACAACTTTCCGTCCAATTTTTGAGACATTATGTAATGAGTGGCAGTCCTCAACCTACCTTACCGTACCTTACCTATACCTTGTTTCCAGTGCGAGAAAAAAAAAATAATTAATCCCCCCTAGTGGGGATCGAATTCGCAATGGACATAGGCCGCTGCGCCACGACGGGCTCTACGACAGATGTTAATAAATTAATATTTTTGCACATTGTCGCTTCACTGATATTAAATCGACCTTGCTTCCTGTTTCTAATAGTCTGTACGTCAATGTCAATGTCACACGCGTTGTAGTGAATCATATGACCACTTCAATGTAATAATAGCTCAAACGTACTTACCAAGTAAGAAACATTTGGACATCTTGTAGTATATTGAAATATAATATATTTTGCTAGGCTTGGATTGAAACACACTTGTTGCACATTGGTAGCGTATCGTTTTTGCTAAAGGTTTGTAATATACGAATAATTTGTCAATGATTGTTGCTTTTATGTTCAGCTCCAAAACATTTCAGTAAAATTGATGACGATTTTATTTCCTTTTGTTCAATCGTTAATGTAAAGTTATCTATATTGATAACAGTATTATTTATTATTAAATGCTCAAAATTAATATGGAGTTATAGTTGTGTAAAATAATTTTCTTTAATAATCTAATTCGCAATGTTTCTGAAGCCGTGCATTTTATAAACCGTTCTAACTTTATCCACTTAGATATTTTTTAGCTTCCTGCTTTATCCCTAAGCTAACGTCAATCACTACGGTTTCTCCATATCTCTTTCGCCTCGTTCACTGTCATTAACCTCCTTATATATGCCCTTCGGTTCTCCCTCATACAGCATGAGGAACCTACATGAGTTTCCTCCAGTATCATCGATACTCTGTTTTCGAATGTCAACCGAGGTCTTCCCCTGCCTCTTACCACTTAATCTTGCGTCGTATATCTTTATTACACTTCCTTCGTTAATCATTCTCTCGACGCGCCGTTGACTTGAGCACGTTCTTCTTCATTCTCACCGTGACACGCAATCTGCCATTTTATGTATCAATATACACAAATTGACAACGAAGTTGACGTGGCGCAGCCGTGTGTAGCACCCGATTGGTTGTCAAACTAAGAGGACCATCTCCCACTCCACCAACAGGTGCTGAGCTATCTCTGTAAAGAGACTTTAACCCGCAGATATGCCATATAATTAATTTTGTCCTTAACAAAGCGAAAATTAAATAATATGTTCGAAACTACCAACCGTCGCGTTTACAGTCGCCACGATGCACTATGGACAATGGTAGGACAACGGCAGATCAAAAGTCATTTTTTCAAAGTCGTCCCTGACGCACTATTTTTTTTTAATTAATAGTATAAGAGTGGAATTTAATGTTATGAATTATTTTTTCGTGAATTACATTTGGAATATATATTTATTCATCGTGAAAAATTGTCATTCGTGAGAATGTCTATTTCAGGTAGTTCATTTTGATCCTTTTAAACATAATTTCCTTAAAAAAATGTGCAAATAGGTATAAAGTGTTATATATTTTTGAAAAGCCCATAGTATGTAGATTTTAAAACAATTATTATATTGTGGATATCGTGACTATATTTTTATAAAAAATATTAACAATAAGTGAAGAGAAAAAAGGTACGTGTTTAAAGTTCATCGAGACTTTTAACAGTTACCGACGTCTCCCGACGCGTTATATTTGATATTGTTTTATAGTCCAGATATTCATAAATAA
>JAKRZM010001004.1:0-20159 GCA_036379175.1 Heliconius cydno galanthus | reverse complement strand
TTAGCAGTCGGGAATAATAATAAACTAATTTAATAATACATTTTTACTATTATTCCTTTAATTTTTACTATTATTTACTGAAAACTTTTCTTTTCATTATTTTTTTATATATATATTCTGCAATAAAAGTATAATATCTGAACATCACCTAACGCACTATTTCATACTTTATACTTGTGCAAAAATTCAATTGTTTATCTTAACAAATAAAAAAGTTACCGATTTTTGATCTGATACAGTTCTCGATTTTCCATAGTGCGATGGCTTCATTCTTCCCGCATGTTGTTACATACGGTAGGGGTAGGCGGAGGAAGCCTAGTGTTAAGACACTCCGCTCCCATCTTTCCGCCGAACTCAGCACCGCGCTTTGTCTCGACACCAGAGCAAAAAAATGAAAATGTTAAATTTGTGCATTCGTTTACAGTTACGTACGTACGTACGTTAGTACATGCTTGTGCCTCTGCGGCACGGCTGGCCTCAAATTGTACAATATACAAATTTGGTCATGAAAAACAATATAATAATTAGAATTATAGCCAAAATTGTATTTACAACAGAAATAGTGGAGAATGGTCCGGTATCAGCCGCGCTCATCCCGCCCGTGTCGTTACCGCATGCGCACGCGCAGCACACACACAACGCGCACCCGCCGCACTCGGTGCAGTCCGCGCCTATTACACTTGTAAGTATTTGGTATGGTGGGTTTTTTTGTTTTTAACTTCTATACAATTGGTTTTTTTTCAACTTCACGCTATATCTCGCATATAGCGGGGTAGCAGCAGAGAGAACAGGCATTGCTCAATTTTCGATTTCTTATAACTAACTTAAAGTTTAAAATACCTTTTTTAGCTTCTGTTTGTATCCCGCGCATAGCAGGGTAGGCAGAGGGAACCTAGTTTAAAGACATTCCATTTGGTGTTGAGTGGCGGATATCAACGCGTCGCTTTATCTTCTTACCAGAACGAGGAAAAAGATCATTCTTGCGATTAAACGGACATCAGTCACGTTTACAGTTAAAGACAGTGCGGATACGCCACGATTGATACATACGTCTATATCATTTAGTCTCGATTTTTTTTAAAGGAAAAGAAAGAATCCTTTTATTGGTAGTGTTAGCTTCACACTCCATGTGGGACCGTCTGTTTCATTATAGTCATGTTTAGTGTAAGGATCGAATCTACGACCATCACGTTTATAATTTGGATTTACCCTGCTGTGCGGGATACAGCGGGAAGCTAGTTTATTTTATTTATATTACAAAATATATAAATGTACTTATTTAACAAAGAATGAATTATCGGTAATTATAAATAAATTATGGTAACTGTATGAAATTTGAAAGTTAATAAGTTGGAAAAGTGCAATATCATTAAATGTATAGCGTATTATCTAGCTTGACCCACAATCCCGTATTTATTGATATATAGAGAGTAGGTAGAGGGAACCAAGTGTTAAGACATTTCGTTTACGCTTTCCGCCTAAATTCGAGAAATATTGAACAATGAAAATAATTCACTTTCCAAAGTATATAATAATAATGACTTCGTAACATAAAATTATCATATAAGATTGAAAGATAATAAATACAATTAGTGATTTAGACGAGCTCTTTTATTGTTAGTATATTATTAGTTTAAATAGCATTTATTGATACGAAATTCATGTAAGAAGAAATTCGTAATAAGTAATTGATTTTTTAACAATTAAGATGTCACGTAATTACATAAACATATATTATTAGAAATATTCCATGATGATATTAATTAATTTAGGCAAAAGATCCTAATTTCAAAAAATACTAAGATAAGAATTTCATCTAAATGATTCTCTGAGATCGATCAAAGGGAGAATATTTTATTAATAGAAAAATGTTTTAAATCTCCCGCGTAACGCTAAACTCAATATACGACGCCGTTTCACGTCAACTAATAAAACTTGAGAATACCCACATTTAAAAAAAAATAACATTTATTGTGGTTCTAGGTAAGAACATTTTGTTTTACAATTGACGAATTGTTTAAATATTTCTTTATTATTGATAATTTTCTTGTGAATGGTGTGTACTACAAATAATAATGTAAGTGATGTAAAACGCGTATTATTTTGATAAAGTTGAGAGACTGTATTTTTCGTATTAGAAAAAACGTGGAGTGATTAGTGAAATGTGTTGAAAATTTCATTTTTAAGTTCTTTTCCTACATTTAGCATTTTCGTTCAACTCTTCTGTTTGGCACGTTGGCTAAATACTTTTATTTGGTGATATGCGATTGTAGGTCACAGAACATTTATGAAACATGTATACGTACCGTTTCCATGTTTATAGTCTGGGAAGAAGAAGTGGGTAGGTAGGTTAGAGGGTGAAAGTGGAGAATGAATGTCGTAATGAACTGGGATGCGTAAAGGTAAAAATAAAAAGATCTATATATATGTTCAATGAAAAATTTATATTCACAACTTTTACATACAAACACATTTGCAAGTTTACTGTATGATGAGTTTTATGAGTCGGTATAATATACCGTCCGTACCGTATACGTATGTCGATATATTTATTAAGTTACAATGTTCAAAGTTAATAACGATTAAAATTAGTTTTCTTTTCCTAAATTATATTAACATTTTTGGATTTGATAAATAATATAATCTGCTAATGAACTCACACTAATATACATTCGTTTTAAAATGTTGCCCCAGATTGTCTGTGTCATCAAACTTTTTTATTTTTAAAGTGTTGACACATTTTGTTCGCTATAAGTATGAATTATCAGCAACGTTTTAAAACAATTGCATAGAATAATCTAATGATAAATGTTTTATCTACATAACAAATCTTAGGTCATATTAGTTTTATTATACCTATTTTGTTCATAAGCGGCTGGAAATCAATTGAGTTTTAGATTCTTATTTAAAAAAAAATGGCTACGATAGGATTATAAAATGAGGCGTACTTAGCGTATGTTTGATTAAACAGTACGATTGTGAATTAGAATCCTACCGGTAGGTAATACATTAAATTTTGTCACACAATGGCAAACTAAGATTTTCGTCCTAATTTGGAAAGCAGTGCGTTGGGTCCAACAGTCCCTATACAAGTCGGGATGTCATTATTTTAATATTACTTTAATTCTGTCTATCATTTTATTACATTAAATTAAACACATTTTCGGTTTTCATTTGATATTATCACCACCACTCAACACACAATATCTCGAAATAGTTAAATAGGCAACGAAGTATGTTTATGCTAGGTTCCTCTTTTTCCTCTCTATCTATATATAATAACATGAGTTTAGTGGTGAGTAATATCTAAAGATAAATAAGTAATGAAAAAATATATATGCGAGTATATGATAACAAAAAGTTAAGTTAAACTGTAACTGTAAGAAATAATAACAGTAAAAAAAACATTAGGTTCCCTCTGTATACCCGGCTACATATATGCGGGATACAACGTGAAGTTAAAAAAATCATGACTAAAGACTCATAAATTCTCTATATCCTCATAGTCCACTATTTTATAATGTGTATACTATAGTAATAAAAGTACATTAATAATTAAACTTAACTGGTACAATTGACACAGGTCAATTGTATAATTTTGCCCTGATGTGAAATAAAGTGTTTGTTATATTTCTTTTTATTAATTTGTTATATATTTTTGCCACAGATAACAAAATCAAGTTCGTCGACGACGATGGCGCCGAGTGCGCCGCAGCCCGCGCCTGCGCCCGCTCCTCCTTCCGCCGCACCCTCGCCCCTCACTGTCAACGGGCCCACGCTCAACGCGCACACGCCACAGCACGTCAACAAGTAATACTATACTAAAATTAGAAATGTGTAACTTTGTGAAGATGGATGTTTGTTCCACTTTCTCACAAAAGCTACTGATATCCAGTTCCCCACTTTCCCACGAATTCTGGAGGTATTGCGTGTTGAGTGGTGGAACTCAACGCCGCGCTTCGAGAGAGGAAATGAGAATGTTAAATATTTCATTTTCTCGTGTGGGAATCGAACCCACAATATGTCGCGTCTACAGCCACACGCGTGTACTCCTGCCTCAAATGTTTAGTTATGATTTTACTAAAATATGATCCTGATTCATTACTTGTTACTCTTAAGTGGATGATAGATATATTTGAATTTAAACATCAATTTTATCGAATATCTAATATAATACATAATATACTCGTATACATATGTGTTTTCAATTTAATGACAATATTCACTTATAGCGGGCGAGTAAGCGAAACACCAAGTACGCCTGCGTCACTTACCCTAACAGCGCCTACAGCACTGGCAGTTCAAGCGCAGGCACAGGCACAAGCCCAAGCACAGGCCCAGGCTCAGGCGCAGGCACAAGCACAGGCCCAGGCGCAGGCACCGGCGATGGCAGCGTCATTAAAAAGTATGGCGCAAGAAGCGGTGCAGCGAGCGGGGCTTGATCATCATCATGCGCAGGTAAAAAAATGGTTTATGGGGGAAGTGGAAAAAATGGTATGCAATGGTTTTTATTTTTTAGAAAAAAATGTATGTAATGTACTTTGATAATGATAAATTGATAATGTAGTTGAGGCCAGTCGTGGCGCAGGGGCACAAGTATATGTCTCTAAACACAATTGAATGTCGATCCCCACTCGAGGAAATGAAATATTTATTTAAATTTATATTTTCACTTCTTCGCTCTGGTGTCAAGGCAAAAGCGCGGCGTTGAGTTCCATCACTCAATACACAATGCCTCCAGAATTCGGCGGAAAAGGGGGAACGGATTGTCTTAATACTAGATTCCCTCAGCCTGGTGCGGTATCCCGTGTAAAAAAAGTTTTTTACTACTCATGCTGTGTGCGGGGGATACAGTATGTGAAAAATAAATATTTTATATGTAAAAATAGTTAGTAATTCGATTTAATTTAAAATGAATATAATTAATTAATTTTCCAGACAGTTACGGTGACGGGAGCGGGGACGAACGCGAGGCGAGCCACAGCGCTGTCACAAGCGCACATACCGCCGTTACTGGGCGTGGCGCCGTTGGGACCTCTGCCGTTGAATAATGTTTGTATTTTTATATTTTTAATGAAAATGACTTATGGGCCATGCCTGTATACAGTACTGCGGACGAGACGTGACCGCCTTAATGTTAAACATTTGCACATTGTATATTCAGGAATAAAATAATTAAAATTATGGAAAATCCCAATATCAAAAGTTGCCAGCCATTTACAGCCTTCATCAGGGCATTCCAACTTGTCGAATGTAAAGAACTTATGTTTTTGCTTGATATATAAAATTAATTATTATGTGAAAAAATAGATTTGCTTCACGTTGTATCCCGCATAGAGCAGGGTAGGCAGAAGTGTGTATGTGTGTTAAAACACTCCTGTCCCCATTTTCCGCTGAATCTTTTAAGGCATTGCGTGTTGAGTGGCAGAACTCAACGTCGGGCTTTTTTGACTTTGTGTATATTTTTGAAAAATAATAATTTATTCCCTCGAGTGGGGATCAAACCCCCAACCGGCGAGTTACAGTAACGTCCTTGTGCCCCTGCGCCGCGGCCTCTTATTCTTATCTGTTTATGTAATAGTTCTTACATGCGCCTTCTAATATAATTAATTTATTAATTTTGTCCTTAACAAAGCGAAGAAATTTAAATAATATGATCGAAACCACCAGCGTCGCGTTTACATTTGTCACGATGGCTTCAGCATATTTTTCTAATTAACTTTATATAGAAAATAAATATTTGCATATACTTTTCGTTCAGTTTTACGCTGTATCCCGCATGTAACAGGGTAGGCGGAGGAAGCTGCTGAAGCCTCGCTTTGTCTCGACACCAGAGCGAAAAAATGAAAATGTTAAATATTTCATTCTGGTGGAAATCGAACTCATAACCAGCCGCAACTCTGACCACAAGTACATTGAATTGCATCGACAGTAATATAGCATATAGCCTTCCTCGTCAAAAGTTTCCAAAGTAAAAGATTTTTCAATTCGAACTAGTAGTTTCCGACATTAATATGTTAATATTAATATATGAATTAAATCTGCAAATTCCAAAATTAATAATAACATCGTTTCCCCTAAATTCCAGGAGCACCAAGTGCAGTTCCAGATGATGGAGGCGGCCTTCTACCATATGCCGCACCCCTCCGACTCGGAGCGCACGCGCGTCTACCTGCCCCGGAACATATGCCAGACGCCCGTGTATTATAACCAGGTTGTTATTTAGATGTTATATAGAAATTTGATTGTAGCGAGGTTTGAACCTGCGCCTCTTGCTCACCGACTAAGTTTACCAAAGAGAATCTAGTGCTAATACACTCTGATTCTCACCTTCCACCTAATTTTGGATACATTGCGTGTTGAGTAACGGAACTCAATGCGTTTTGTCTTGTTACCAGGTAAAGAATAAACGAAAGTAAAATTCGAACCACAACTGTCCCGTTTACAGTAACACGCTAAGCCTCTGCGGCATTTAAAACCAACATTCAATTCCAGGTGCTGTTACCCCACTCGGATTCAGTGGAGTTCTTCCAGCGGCTGTCTACGGAGACCCTGTTCTTCGTATTCTACTACATGGAGGGCACGAAGGCCCAGTACCTCGCGGCGAAGGCGCTCAAGAAGCAAAGTTGGAGATTCCACACCAAGTACATGATGTGGTTCCAACGGCACGAAGAGCCGAAGGTCATCAATGAGGAATATGAACAGGTTAACTTTTAACGTATTTTTTTATAGTAAAAATTCATTAAAATGTGCGGCGCGTGAGTAGCGGAATGTGTTACCACTACGTAGTCTCAGCCCATCCTGCTATATGCCCAATATAGTGTGAAGCTAAAAAAATTATGGTAAATAATTAAAGATCTGCACTTTGCAACATGTATAATAGAGTGTGAGATTATTTTAATGCTAAATATATATATAAAAAAAAAATTTTTTAATATATATATTTTATGTCTATTTCGTACGTTTTGTACTTAGTAAATGCATTAAACATTTTTGAACAAATTTATAGTGGTCAGAGTGCTTATATGATTTTTCAAATGCGTAGGTTCAAATTCCGCCCAATTACTAGCACTTTGCCTTGTCTCAAGACCGAGGACTGACATGAATAACCTATTAATCCCCCGATTAGGATTCTAACCCACAACCGTCGCGTTCATAGTCAGATGCTGTCCTACTGCGCCACGATGGCCTAATCGATACTTATAATAAATCTGTAGAGAAGTCGTTTCTGTACATTGAAAATATTTAAAAAAAAAATAGCCAGGGTGTTAAAGGATAACAGAATCCATTTCTAGCATTTTTGAAATTTTTGTCTGTTTGTCGGTTTGTCTGTTTATGTGACACACGTAAAAAGACAATAAATTTAAGCTACTTTTTACATAAAAATTATAAATAACTCAGAGAAGGTTTAGTTTTTATTTCCTTGTAATCACTTCACTCTATCAAAAGATATAAGTATTTAAGTTTTTAAGAAGTTCATATTTGAGATAGTAGAAATAGACACATGTAACGCTATCTATTGTTAACAAATGGTAGGTACTAAAGTATCTTGATAACGCATAAAACATACTGTTGAATTAAGCATTAATTTCGTCAGGAGGACTTTTAAACATTCTAATACTTTAGTATAACATAAATCCTCGGGCGAAGCCGCGGGCATGCCGCTTGCAATTAATAATAATACAAATACTTACATATTAATATATCAGGTATATCTGTTGTAACCAGGGCACATACATATACTTTGACTACGAGAAATGGGGCCAGCGGAAGAAAGAGGGCTTCACGTTCGAGTACAAGTACTTAGAGGACAGGGACCTCAACTGAGCGCCGACGCCCCACTCCCCGGTGCCACGACCCCGATCCTCGCTTCCTAGACCCCCGTCTCCCAACCCCGCGACCCCCGTCCATCAGTCTCTGTGATGACAAATGGACGCCCCAAACACCATGTGATGCAATAAGTATAGGTGAAATTGTGATATCTATATAGGAACCCGTAGCGTACTCGGATGATCGTTTACTTATTATTATTGGACTTGTGGACTTGTGTGAACGACCCCCATCGTGTGTTTTTTATATGGAATCTCATTTGGTAACCCCCCAACCCGCAGTTACACTCGACTAGAGAACTGTCGTGTCGACATCGAATGTAATGATAAGAATAACTAAATCGTAAAATCATCCTCCAGCAATATTTAAGTAGCTAATAAGAGTCCAATAAATTGTTTTTTTTATGCTAGTCATAGTGTGTCAACTGCGACGGGCCCCCCCGCCGGGATGTGAATCCGAGACCGCTTCGGGCCGACGCTCCACTGAACAATCGGGTATTCGACACCACGTTACTTATGTTTAGATATATTTATATTGTATTATATGTTATATTATATATATGTAAACAGTTGTGTGTCAGAGCAGCTGAGACCGAATGTTTGTAGATAGTGGCAATGAATCGATGAGCGATAAGCGATGAACGTGTTCAGTTGCAATAGTAGGAAATTAGAACAAGACAAAGTCTTAAAATTCAATTTTAATGTAATGTTACTTTTTTATATATATAATATTGTATGTATTTTTGTGTGATAATGTAACGGTGCGGTCAAATACCCCATTGGCGAGTCGCGAGGCCTAAGGCGTTATTGGGCCTCGCGAGGGCCCGTTCGGCCTCGCGGTGCCGGGAGCGGGTATGTCCAAGTGCCTAATATACAAGTTGACTAGGATCCGGTAGCAAAGATCTGTATACTTTTTTCCCCTCGCGCGACAAAATTATACACAACCATTATTTAATATTATTATTATATTGTAATGAATCTGTATTTAATGCATTTAAATTGAACAAAAATTTTATATTGAGAAGAAAAGAAAACTTATTCGAGCGTGTATATAATCACTGCCACTGTGTTTATTTGTATAATGTATATCGGAAAAGTAAATAGGACTGCTTGTTTGTTTATAAAGTCCGGCGCGAGTGGGGAAGTGTACGTAGGAGTCCGGGTCGGGTCGGCGGGGGTCGGGGGTCGCGGGTCGGGTCCGGGTCCGTATCGGGGTCGGGTCGGGGTCCGGGGGTCGAGGGCGCAGCGGCGCGCGATCTCGTTTATTCTGTGCGTGTGGAGTTGTTAGTTTCCATTTTTTTGTAAAAAGTCGTGAGAGCAGATGATATGTGGTAAATAATAATTTAAAAAATTATCTGTACAGTTCTATTTGTATAGAAATAATAAATAACGATTAAAAAATTTGAAACCATGTTGTGATTTCCTCTTGACGCCTCGTGTTGAGGGAGCGCGTTGTCGCATTTTTTTCTTATTTATTTTTTTCTTTCTAAATAAAAGAAAACGACTGTTTACTTTGTAGAATAAATTGTAAGAAAGCATTGATATATTTTTTGTTTACTTACAAAAATCTTATTACCATGTGATATTATTAAATTATATATATTTTTTTATTATTAACTAATTTAAAAAATAAGCGATAGTATATAACCATAATTAAAATTACCTTTCCTATCCCATTTTTAATTAAATAAAGTGTTACTATTTTAAGAGAATAATAATATATATAAATTTAAATATTATATTTTTATAAGATTATTTATAATTTTGTAAATAATAAAATTGATACAAACAAATTAAATACAGCTGCTATCAGACATTAATTTACCTGTCACAGAAAATATACATTCTATTTGATATGGTAGTCTACAATGACACAGTAATGTTCACGGGTTCAAATCCCTATAATATTATATACAAATGATCAAAAACCAAATAGAGGTTTTAAGATGAATTATTTTTTATGCTATGCGAGTCTTTGAAGAAAAATTTTTTTTAGCTGTCGTCGTTTTGCTCTTTACAAGATTAACATTTGAATGGTCATTAAAGGAGTTTAAGTAAGTATATACAATACACAAGTATAGTAATACTTGAGAGTACTAAACGCGTAAAATAAATATATTAATTATGACGAAAGAACAAATTATTGGATATTAAAAAACGACTATAAATGTAAGTATATAATAATAGATTAATATGATATTTATGGTCTCATAGACTTGGCCGTGGCTGTGATTTGGTGATATATTTCAGGCTGTGGGTTCGATCCCCATTCTAGGCAAATAAAATATTAGAATATTTAAACATTAAAATTCTGATCTGGTTAAACAAAATATGAAAAGCATAATTGCTACTAATTAATACTTTATTACGTTCTATCCATGTACCTCACCTTGTGTAAAACGTGAATAAGAACATTTATACAATTTTTCTTAAGTCAATAGTAATATTTTTACAATCGAGAAAAGAACAGCTTTATGCTTTTTCCCTAAAAGCAAATAAAATATCTTAGTGTTATGATGCTCTGAACATAAGCAAACAGCCTTCCCAACCAATGGTAGCTCTTTTGTTTATTTGTTCTTTCGACGATTCAAAAGTGTCCAAAATGGTATATTTGAATAAAGAATATTTGAATAAACATTTTAACATACTTCAACAACTTTGCACTCAATTTTCGAGAGAATGTATTGAGTAGATTTGAACTCGGGTCGGGATCGAGGGCCTAAATTATAAATTGGCAATTGATCCTTACAAACAAGAAAGAACATCTAAATGGGAGAGTATATAAATAAAAAGATATTTTTAAAATCAAAAATATAATCATTTCATTCATCGTTTTCTCCTCTTCCCACCATGTTTCCCATGCTTAGGCTTTCCCTTGAGCCGTCGTCGGACTCCCGCTGCTTCCTCTGTATCATCGTCGGAGTCAGCACCACGTCTCTTGCCTTTACTGCCTTTTTTATCTTCTAACTCTTTCATTTCCTAATAAACATTAAAGACAATAAGTATTGTTATTTTCTTATTCAAAGTGGGAAACGAACAGGGCTCACAATACATAGAGTTAACACATGGGTGCTTTTTAGCGTTAAGCCTGCCTATTGTACATTTTTTATTTTGGGCAATAAAGAATATAAATAAATAGGTACATTACATTGGCCAATAAAATTTCCACTTATAAATTGAACATGGAGTGAATACAAAATAGAAAGTAAAGTTTAAATATTTGTAAAATTAACAAAATTAAAAAAACTATTTATATAAAACTAGCTTCAGGTTGTATCCCGCTCACACTGCTGTGAAACAGAGGCAGAGGGAAACTAGTGATAAAAGACTCCGTTCCCCATTTGTCGCCGAATTTTTAGACATTGCGTGTATTAAAGACTAATTCATTCCTCCGAGTGGGGAAAGTTAAAATGAGATTCATAAGAAAGCAAAGCGTGGCGTTGAGTTCCGCTACTGAACACGTAACGCCTCGAGAATTCGATGGTGAGTGGTCGGTGAGTTTCCCTTTGTCTTTGCTATATGCGGGATATATGAAGCTAAAAGAATATTGAACAAATATTAACATGCAAATGGTATTCATTGGTGCATGTTTTAAAAATTACTTACAATTTTAGTAAGTCTCTGTGCCTCAGCAACCCTCTCCTGCAGCACCATGACCTCGCTCTCCTCCGACTTGTACAGGGGCAGTTGTTTGCCTATCAATTGTTCTATACGTTGGTACAGTTCCACGTCATACTGGAAATGTATGGTAAATATAGGTTATGCAGGTTATCTTATACATTTTAAAATAATGATCAATGAAGTTCAGTTAATAATTAAATAACAATAATTAAATTGTAAGAACAATTTCAACAATATTTTTTGAGATCCCATTTTAATAATCTATAAACGATATAATATAATGAAAACGGCGTTTTTTGAGATTTTAGAAACCAATGGTTCACCTGAACATCATACCTGAGTAACAAAAGTGATAGCCTTCCCCGATCGTCCCGCCCGCGCGGTGCGTCCCACGCGGTGCACGTAGTCTTTGCTGTGCAGCGGGATGTCCAGGTTCACCACCACGTCCACGTGCGGGATGTCCAGACCCCTGGGGGTGAATGGTGGGGGGTTAATGGGAGCGTGAGAATTACACAATGTGAAAATTTTATAATATTAAACATTAAAGATATAGTATTTTTTTTATAAAATGAATAATTTATCTAATTATTATTACATAAAAAAAGAGCCTGTAATGTGAGTGACTGTAAACACACACTGGTTGTGGGTTTGATTCCAATTTGAGTTTATTAAAATTTATATTTCCATTTCTTCGCTCTGGTGTCAAGACAAAGCGCGGCGTTGAGTTCCGCCACTCAACACGCAATGCCTGAAGAATTCGGCAGAAAGTGGAGAACGGAGTGTCTTAACACTAGTTTCTCCGATTGCGTAAAAGACAGACAGACAGAGTTACTTTCGAATTTATAATATAGGTATGGATAGTCACTTTTAGCATTTTATCTAGATTGAAATTATAGTTTACTGTATAACATTCTAATAAATAATTAAGGAGATGTCACTGATTCAAAATGACCTAGCCTTCGGGCGGCATAGTATGACCGACGTGAACTGCGCTTTAGTTACTTTTACTTCTTATGTTGGTTCATTTCAATTTCTCAGATATTTTTTCTCTACTTATTATTCTTTTTGATTATTGAAGCTTATATTTTCTTATTAATTCTATTGAAAACTGAAAATAATATATTTAATAAATATTCTTATAGTTTAAGCAGGCGTAACCGCGTCCGAGTCCACTAGTCTTAAATAAAAGTACTTAAAACTTACCTAGAAGCGACATCAGTACAAATGAGAACAGATCTATTCTTGGTCTTGAACTTGTTCAAAGCGGCTAATCTCTTCTGTTGAGACATCTGTCCATGTAGCGGCACAGCTGACACCCCAAGGGCACGCAGGAGCAGGGCGGTACGCAGGGCTCCGGCGCACGTCGATACGAATACTATGAAGGAGTTGCCTGATAGCTCATTGAGGATGTGCACCAGGTATACATCCTGAAAATATATAACATATTTGACAAATGGGGAATGGAATGTCTGCCTACACTCTCTGCCAACTCTGCTGTGTAAAGGACATAGTGTGAAGCTGAAAGAAAAATTATACAGAATGTAACCTTCATTTAACAAGAAACTCCCTAAAGTATCACACATTCTTAACAGCGATGACATTACGTAATGACGTAACTTTTACTAAAAAGCATTGCTTCCTAAGTTAACTGTTGTTGCTTTGTTATCTAGTTTGTAATTACAAACAAATAATAAATCAATGTAATATTATATAGCCTATAGCACTTCTGAAGAATGCAGCTTTCATTCAAAACAAAAACAAAGTAAATCGATCCAGTAGATCCAGAGATCTTAGCGTTCAAACAAACAAACAAACAAACTCTTCCGCTTTATTATATTAGTATAGATAGATATACATGTGCTGTAAGTATGTTTTTGAATTCATTATTCACACATAAAAAAATTAAATATTTACCAAAGTATAAACAAATGAAAAATGAAAAAATTACAAACCTTATATTTAACAGGTATAAATATATAATATTGTTGCAGTTTCTCCACAGTCTGGTATTTAGTGGACACTTCAACTTTCACAGGGTCCTGGAGGGAAGCTCTTTGCAACTTCTGCACTTTTTTAGTCATAGTTGCTGAGAAAAGATAAGTTCTACGCTCTCGGGGAATGACACGCAGGATTTTATCAACCTCTACTTCAAAATCCATGTTTAATATTCTGTCAGCTTCGTCCATTACCTGTAGGGTAGGCAGAAATTATTATTCAATAAAATTTGTGTAAAATATAGAACCTCATCCTTTTTGGAAGTTGGTTAAAACATTAGGTTTAACCACATTGTCTTAGATTATTTTAATTCATGCAATGCATTATGAAATTATCTCATAATTTTTAATTTTATCTGTAAATGATTTCTCTTATTTTATTTATGCATTGCATGTTAATAAGTATGTAAAATATGTAGTTTATTTTCTAAATATTGTTTTCCATTCTCTGCATGCTACCAGATTTTGAAATATTGCTTGTTATATAACAGAAAACAAAGCCACACTGTATTATACCCTCAATCATTACATTTGCAATCAGTTGCTTTCATAGTGCCCCACAATAGTTTTAACTGTCCTTAAAATTAATAACAAATATTTTTTTATAACTTACCAAAAACTTCAAAGCTTTCAAATTAAATCCTTTAGTGTTTTCCAAATGGTCAACCAGTCTGCCCGGTGTTGCTATAATAATGTGTGGTTTCTTAGAGAGAGTCAGAGCTTGTGTGACCATATCCATCCCGCCTACAATTACTGCACATTTCACACCTATACTTGCTCCTGCAACAAAAATATTATTATATTAATATTAAAATCTAGATGTCTTTATATTCTCTCATTAATCATAAATGATTAATAAAAGAATAGAAAAATTAAGTTTGTAATAGTCAGGTAGTAGAATGGATAAAGCCGATATGAATTTGCAGTTATAAATTTACTGTATTTTTAAATTCTTTTACAAAGGTGCTTTATAGGATATTTTTAATAAATAATAGGAATTTTTACAAAATTATAAGTAGTTATTCAACTTGATGATTCAACTGATTGCATAGTAATAAATTTGAATTGTATGAAAATCTGACAATACATAGACCATATACTTTACATACTAAAAGTAATAATTGATACAATCACTAATTTATCTTCATGTAACTGAAAAGGTTTATCTATTTAGATTTTTTATAACAATATATCTTAAATAAATGAAATTCAAAATGACTAATAAAGAAATACATACCCAGTGCCTCAAATTGTTCAGAAATTTGGAATGCCAATTCTCTTGTTGGTGTCAATATGAGAGCAAAATATCTCTGAGGACTTTCTAGTAAAGCTTGTAAAATAGGTAAGGCAAAGGCTCCAGTCTTTCCTGATCCAGTCTCTGCCAAGCCAATTATGTCTTTTCCTTGCAGGGCTACTGGAATGGACTCTTTTTGAATTTTTGATGGATTTTTCCATTTTAAATCAGCACATGCTTCGCAGAGAACATCGACAATACCCTGTAGATATGTTGGTTAATAAACAGGTTTCAAATGACACAGTAGCATATAAAAGTATGTTATTGAAAGGAAAGTGTTATTGAATACAAAGATGATCTATAGACACAGTCATTGTAAATGATCGTTTGATGGGCGATGACATTAGTTTTAAATTTGATGGTCGAAGAGTGATCATGATTTATTGATAAGGTCTTTTAATATACAGACAGAGATACACTACTTCAGATAGCAATAAAAAGAAAAGGAGAGGATAACCTCAAATCAATCCAAACATACAAAATGTGGTGCTTCCCACTACCTAAAATATTATCTTATTGAATGTGCTTAATATGCTAGAAATAATTTAAAAAAATATTTTAAAAAATAACATTTTTATAGTAATTTCCAATATTACTTACCAAATCTTTAAAAGTAACTATATCTTCATTTTCCTCGGTTTTGATCTCTTGATGAGTTTCGGCTTTGTCTTCTTGTTCTTCTTCAGAATTTTCACTTCCACTGTCATTATCACTTTTTTCACTATCTGCCGTCATTGTGTGTTTTTGAAGTATGTTTTTAATAATTAATTGTTTAAAAATTATACAAAGGAACGCACGTGCATATTTGTGTTGACTTCAAAATTCAAATGACAATTGTCTGTCAAATTGAATTTGAGAGTTGAAACATATCACGGCAGAGTATAAAATATCACGCTCGGAACGCCGTAATAGAAAGAACAGAACAGAACAGAGTATAAAATGCAAAGAATATTACACTTTATATATAGATATGATAAGAATTAGAAATAGCAAAAGTTTAAAATAAAATAATTAATAAAGTAGTAAATATTAGTCGTAGGAAGTAAAAAGCAGTCGTCATCGTAAACATAATTACAATAAAAGCTATTTTACTATATTACTACTTATTAGCTTCATAACTAGCTTCAAAAATATAACCAATATTATATAATTTGTGATTGTAGAAACATATTTTTGCAGGGACACAGCTATGCGACTGTAAACGTGACAGGTTATCAGTTTAATTGCAACACGAAAAAAGGAAATATTTTTTTTCCCCCACTGAGTAACGAGGTAAAACGCGGCATCAGAAATCAGCGGAAAGTAGGGAACGGAGTGTCTTATCACTAAGTTTCCTCTGCCTACGCTTCAATGTGTGAGATATAGCGTGAATGTATAGTTCGGTCAATATAGACATTTGAAATAACAAAAATTCCCGGACAGCCAAATTTTGGTGGAGACCTATAGTTTATCATTACGAATCAAGTTTTAAAAGTCCCCATCGATCCTATGTGTGCTTAATGGTAAACTATAGGTCTCCACCAAAATTTGGCTCTCCGGGAATTTTTGTTATTTTACCACTTTTTTATGTCTAAATTGACCGGACTAGTAAAGAAATGTCTGATTTTTACAAGTGGTGGATTTTGTTCGAAATATTTTAAGTATCACTTTATCTTTACAAATTTGACCAATCTTCAGGAGGTAACTAGCACGCCTAAAATTCATAAACAAGAACCAAAATATGTTAATATGTCAATTGTCAAACATTAGACGCGGCATTTGAAGTTGAGGTTAACTTAATTGGTTGTTGATATTGATTGTTAAGAGCAAATTATAAATTATTAATATCACAACCATTTTGTGGTACAAAACTATAAATAAAACATTTATAATTAAATTAAACCATGGCCAAGCATCATCCAGATTTAATATTCTGTAGGAAACAACCGGGTGTAGGTAAGACAAAACAATGAAACACACTATATTTCCATTTTCATATCTTTAAATTGAATAAACATTTCGTTCGACGAAATTCTTATGCCCTTTTCTGTCAAACTAAACTGAGAAGAGGAACTTTTTATAAATAATTTAGAGATAGAATCCACTACAATCCCCCTCTCAACTGCACCAGATTCGCAAGAACCATTTTTAATAAATGAAATATTGAATTAACCCATTATCTTTTCATTTTACAGCCATTGGACGTTTATGTGAAAAATGTGACGGCAAATGTGTTATTTGCGACTCTTACGTCCGTCCCTGCACCCTAGTGCGTATTTGTGATGAATGCAACTATGGTTCTTACCAAGGAAGGTGTGTTATTTGCGGAGGTCCAGGCGTATCTGATGCTTATTATTGTAAGGAATGTACTATACAAGAAAAAGATGTGAGTAGATATTAAATTAAGTAGTATTTATTAGAGTATTCATAAATAATTAGATATATTTTTATCTTCGCTTACTGTTCACAATTTGCATGGTATTTGGAGGCAACTTCATAATATTTTTAACAACACAATTTTTTTTTTGTAACAGTAATTTTAAAACTTTATAGTATTAGCTACTAATGGACAATACATGCAGTATGTCCTTTCAATCAAACATTTAACATATGATATAAATAGTAAAAAAAATACTCAGTAAATTTTGTAAAAATGTGTGTTGTTTCTTTTCAAAATATTCATCCGAATTACCTCTAAAATTTAACACAGTATAAAGTATAAAATATTACATTTTACAGAGAGATGGCTGTCCTAAAATTGTCAACTTGGGAAGTTCTAAGACTGATTTGTTCTATGAAAGAAAGAAGTATGGATTCCGAAGACACTAGCAGTAATTTAATTGCCCTAGGGTTAAGACAATTTAGATTTATGTATAGAACTTAATATGATAATGTTATTTGTTAAGAACAACTTTTCAAAATATGTATTTGTCTCAATAAAGTAAAAACATATGACAATTTGAAATAAATAAATTTCTTTAAAATAAGAAACTATTCAAAGAAATATTATGTAATATTTAAAATTCTGACATTTTATATTGGTGGCAATAAATCTAAAACTTTACTTCAAATCTTTTATTTCATGCAACTAAAATATACTTTTAGTCAAACATTGACATAATTACAAATAGGTGTTGTTTTATATGTATTTTGTACTAATAATAAATCAATCATCTACTATTTATTGTCAAGGTTTTATTCTAAATGACAGAATAATATGTTTTAAACATGCCTAAATACTTTTTCTACAATGATACATGTAAATTTTTATATGTTTTCTTAATAAGGAAATATTAGATATTTCCTCGGGTGGGAATCAATGTTACAACCTGTTGTGTTAACAGTTACACGCTTGTGCCCCTGACACACTCAACGTTTTGAACACTACAGTAGTCGCTTTAAAATAATATGTGCCATAAACATGAAGCCATATTTGGTAATATATCAATTTAAATAATAGAAATACAAAATATTGAAACTAAAAAGGAAAACTAGTGCATTTTTCTTTTTTAATTTTATTGATATGTTTCAATATCAATAAAATTGCATAATTTTTTATTATCGAAATTAAAGTTAAATTTAATTCATAGAATATATTTGGTACTTCCTTAACACGTATATTTTTTTTATTTACACTTTAGAAAGTTAATCTATGAAAACCGGTATGAAACCCAAAAAGATGTATCTCTAGACCCTAAGCTTTGACGTTTAGTCAATTTATGTCCGGTAGATTTTGCGTGTTTTTGCGCGAACAATGTAACAGACAGACAAGCAGCTATAAATTCTGCTAAGTCGTATTTTATCTAATTATGAATATGTTTTATATCCCTTTGTTATTTATATAACAGACATCACCTTGACCTTCACTAAACATATTTTCCTTATTGCAGGTATTGTGTGGTATAACATAAAATACTCTTTGGTCTAAGTTCTATTTGTAATATGCTGTATTATAGAACAAGTTGGATATTCATATATTTTGTTTGCTGCCAAATGCGAGCTACAAATAACCGACGCCCAGCGGACAGACAGACAGACAGAGTTTTTTCGAATTTATATATAGCTTTTTAAAATGTTCATACAGAGGTATCCCATAGTATAATTATTTTTTCAATATACTTTTATTATACAAGAGGAATACATTTTACATATTTAAATACAAATTGTTTTAAAAAATGAGATTTTATTAATTGACACTTTAGAAATTTTAAGTGCGCTGCATGTATATATTATTAATTAAAGCAGGAACGTAATTCCTTGTACTTAGTAAACAAATAATTCATTAGTTTAAGCGGGCGAAGCCACGAGCTAGTCGCTAGAAAATAGATATGATGACTAGATGAGACACTACCCGACAAATTTGCCATCGACACTTATTATCATTCGATGAGGAAAAATCAAGTTCCAATGCATTTATTATAAAAATCTGTGACCCGGATGTAAACTTGAACAAAATTCTAAATAAGTTTGTTTTAGAGTTTATCATAATTATTACATCTGGAATGTATTCTGCCTCTATTAATTTAAATAATATTTATATATATAACCTTAATTTTTTAAAAATTAGAAACAGTAAATAACTTCAACCTAATAATTGTTTTTAGATACGATTCGTTAATTTGCGTAAAGACCTATGTAAGTTTTCAAAGACTTTTCACAAATTTTTACAACAAAGGAAATGGGCTCTACATGGGCAAACGGGAAGCGGCAAAGGCGGCTTTACTGCTTGCGAAGTGATAGCCCAAATGCTTAATGAGGTAGATATAAATATTTTAACAATAAAGAAGAAAATATAGTTATAAACAATATGTGTTTTAAATGCAATTGGTTGCCAGCCTCGGGACTTATTGAACGGTGTTTTAGTATAATACACATCTTAGGTACAATAGAGATAAATATTGGTGAAAAAATTATAAAATTATTTATATTAATTATTCGAATTAAAATAAAAAAAATCGTAATTTAAAATATTTATTACAATCACCATTACACCTTAATATACATTGACATATTCTAATTTGCATTAGTTACATTTTGAACATATGTACATATATATATACTATACAGAGTAGTGTCTGTGCTCCATATCCATATATGGTATTAGTATTATCATATACTATATTAGACATAAGTAATTAAACAATTGCATATTTAAAAACTTAGAGAACCCACCACCCATTCTTTAAGCAATTACTTAAATCTATTCAAGAGTTCTGTAGAATTCCATTGGGTTCAAGTTATTCTATTAATTACTAATTACTTACTTCTGCTAGTTTCGCTTATATCGGTATTTCTCTTGATAAAACTTAAAAATATTTGGTTAGCTTTTCTTTTTTTCTTTTTTTATTAATTTAAACTAGATATAGAATAGAAAATTATATGACTTGTTTTATATAAGTTAGTATCCATCATGTAATAAATGTTTCCTGAAAATTTATGTCA
>JAKRZM010001003.1:200047-214726 GCA_036379175.1 Heliconius cydno galanthus | reverse complement strand
CTAATCGGCAACATGGCGGCAACAGTCATACCTGCGGTAATGCCTTTGTGGATCTATTTCATAATATTTTCAAATATTACTCATGTAAAATGGACAATTTCGTTAAATTAATTTTAATAATATGAGAGGTATTTTAATTTTGTGAAATTATTATATAATTTTAGTGAAATTTTAACGTAATTATAATTGATTAATTTGGAGATGCCATCTTGTTTCAGGAAAAATATGGCTGATTTTACATAATAGTGTTTCCCGGTCGATACGACATTACCTACCTAACCTTCAAAAAGCGCATCTACCTTCACATTAATGACCAGTAACGCACCTGGAGCTCTGGTGTTACACGGGGTTCGGTCAAGCCCAATACTTTACTTCTTTAAGTTATGCGGGGTTCCTGGTAAAGATTTTTATGATTAGACAATTACATATAGGTCCCGACTGTTAATTCTAATAAACTATTGGGCTTGTTAATTTTCTTTTTAGTTTCGTGCAGTCGGGGTCTTTGTTTTTGTTTTATTTTCAGAGCCACGAAATTAAAATATTAATAAATAATACTTCCTTTCTCCGAGTGAGATTCGAATCCACAATCGCCACGTTACAGTCACACGCTTGCGTCCATGCTCCACGACAAGCCTGTATTATCGAATAGTCAAATTATTAAAGCATTAAGCAAATTATTATACCCTGATATCTAATTCATGATTACAATTAACATTAATAACGTTATAGCCACCGCCATTATTCATATTTGCCAGTACTGCCTTATTGTTAGTTCACACACCGTCACCCCCCGGATTAAGTACCTCCGGACTACAGCTGCCACCTGTCGGATAAATATAATTTAGTAAAGACAGACGCCAACAGTAACATAGTGCTACAGCTTCACTATCGTTATTTATTGCTTGATTCTCACTCTCGTCACACTTAATGACGTAATAAAGTGTATTATATGATTTATGTATTTAATATATAGCTATTAAGGTTTTATCTTATTTCTAGGAACGTAGGCAAAGATAGTAATGGAATAATAAGTTGTCTTTCTTCGCTTTTTCTGTTTTTCGTTTGGTTGAATGGTAAAACTCATCTTCCGTACTTTGACTTTTTGCTAAGACATTTAATAAATATGAACGATATTTGGGAACCTAAAAGAGATTTCAACCGTCGCAAATAAGCCCTAACCGTCCCAAAATGTCCTTAATGGCTTTAGTTACTTTTGCTCATTATTCAAAGCAGATATTATTTTTTATTCTAAAACACAAAATTGTTTCGAAACAGTTGAACGCTGTTTTAGAATACGATTTATAATTTATCTCTATACCTTACCCGCCTTCGACACTAGAATATAAAGCGAGGTACATACAACAGTGCTGGCAAAAAATTACTAACATGTTGCGTCGAGCAGTGTACGTGACAAGTTAACAAAACATCTCGTTGAATACTCGCATATAACAATTTAACTTTCTAAATAAACGAGTTTGACATTTTATCCAATTTTCAGCGTATTCAGTAATACTTTGCTTACTTAAGTAATATTTTCAATGTCAAACTTATTTTTTCTGAATGGGATCGAGACTAATGACTTCGCCATATTTCATTGAAGATTGTGCCAAATCTTAGATTGACAGGTCCATTTCTTCATTATACGAGTATAAGTATAAAAACCCGATTAAGTGCGAGTCGGACTCGCCCACTGAGGTTTCTGTACAAATTTCAGAATTACTTATGAAAGTTTATAAACTTAAGATTGCAGACATATAACGACAATATAAGTTTGTAATTATTCTTTTCTATGAAATATCTGTAAATTTTCACTTTTCCAATTTTTTCCTTTATTTGTATTGAAAGTTCTCACTACGTGCCAAATTTCATTACTCCACGGAAAGAACCCTTTATGTTTTAAGTTATCATACAAAATGCAACAGAAATACTTATTGATTGCGTTGATTTAGAAGCTTGATTTTTCTGTGCTTAAAAAACCATAGGAAAGGACCACCTCAATGTTTAATATTAATTTGAACTTGATACCTCTACGAGATCTCGGGATAAATTATCTAAACAGACAGATAGACGTACATCAAAGTGGGTATAAGGGTTCTGTTTTTACCTTTAGAGATAAGGAACCCTAAAACGATTAATGGAATGAGAACTTTTCATTTGTCAAAGTCCAGTGTTCATACAAAAATTTAATCTCATTTTTCTAAGGACTATTAAACAAGGAACGTTAGAGGGAAAAATGAAAATGGGGATATTTCAAAATGTAATCTCAAATCGAAGGTAAAATTCGAAATGAGCGAACCGGAGAGATGAAGGGCGGTAATTGACAGCGGCTGTATAAACGCTGCAAAGTTTATGAGGCCATAAACACAAGATGAAATTATATCCTAACGACTCAATAAACGGGAACTCTTTTCAGCTATTACAGGAACGCAAAGGTTGTTGGTATTTAAGTTTGGTTCTATCTGTATTTTTCAATATACGAAATTTTGCCTACATATATTATTACTAGTGGACCCGAACGCGGCTACGCCCGCTTAAACTATACGAATATTTATGAAATTATTTTCAGTTTTCAATAGAGATACGTTAAGTAAGCTCACTTTGAGTGACGTTTTCTAACAACAAACTTTGCAAATCGTTGCTTAGCAACGGTCGCATAGCGATGCTTGTTATTAACATGGCGGAAAAAATTGCATGTCAAATTAATAAGTATTTTAATATATTGGTATATATCGAAAATATTACGAATATGAGAAAAAGAAATATCCTATGTTCATCCCGAGGCCCTCAAGTATCTCTATATGAGTATTTTATCACAATTAAATTAGCGGTTTGGCCCTGATTGCATAAAAGACAGACAGACAGACAGACAGAGTTACTTTCGAATTTATAATATAGTTATGGATAACATCGATCGTCAGTTGCTTTCTTTTATAAATAAAAAATACGTAGAGAGAGAGAGAGAGACGTATTTAGAAACCTGTCGTTTATAATCACACGTTTTTACCCCTGCGCCACGACTGGCCTCTTCTATAGGGTAAAACATGTAAGTACATACTACAAGACAAAAGTTAAACCATTTAACCTCATTTCAAATGTTAAGTTATTTTTTTTGATAACTTCATTCGTATGAAGTGAAATATGGGATACAGGAGTCGAGGACATGCGGGTCAGCGAGTATGGGAAGCAGTATTAAAATAACAATGACTACAATCGCATTATCCCGGACGATAATTTACACGGTCAAAGGGAAGATAGGCTTTCTTACATAATTATTATATATGATATGTAAAAGATAACCTCACTAAGGTTGTTATAATATATTCATTTATGTTATATTTTCCAAATTATAACATAATTTGAGATAGGTAGTGGCGTAGAGGTATAAGCGTGTGATTTTAAACGCAACAGGTTGTGAGTTCGATTACCACTCAAGAAAATGAGAAGAAAGTGAGAAGTGGAGTGGATTACTTGAACAATAGACTTCTTCTACCTACTCTGCTACAAGTGGGATACAGCCTGAAGCTGAAAAGCATATTTGCCCACGATTTTGAAAGAAACGTTGCAATTACACGTGATATTTTGAAGAGTTATAGAGGACGATTGAATCATGGGTCCCAACGGAATATAAAGTGAGGAATTGAACGTTTTCTTAATTGCCATCGAAACTTTTCACCTTAGCCGTATAAACACAAAAGTAATTTAGATCAATGAATAAATAATTCTGCAATTCAAAGTGAGCGGGCGAAGCCGTAAACTGGTCGCTAGCTAGCAAATATAAACACAAAACAAATGAATAAGTGATAATCAAATAACAGTGAGACGGTCACTGCTAGAGCTCCAGCAATTACGGGTGATGGATCGTTGAACTTGTCTGCTGGAATGACCCTACTCTTAATAACGTCTTGTTTCTTCCAAAGGATTTTTCCCTAATTTGTCACGAGAACTGAGATATAGTAGACGAAATGTACAATTTAAGTTATTTTTAGATTCATTTAATTTGGAAATGGTCTAGTGAAAAATAAAAAATAAATAGTTGCTTTAATTCTTATTTTCTTGAGTAACTTTTTGTTTTTTTTTTTGCTTCACTCTGTATCCCGCACATAAAAGTGTTCAAACACTCCGCTCCCATTAAGACAGTTCCATTCCTCACTTTTCGCCGAATTCTAGAGGCATTGCGTGTTGAGTGGCGAAACTCAACGCCGTAAGCTAAATATTACAAAAATAAATTCACAAAAGAGGTATTAATTTTTAAGGATTTATTGAATACTTAACAGTGCTATAATACATACTATAAAAATCAATCTTTTTTTAAATTTATACTTAAATAAATATTTGTATACTTCAAGCGGGCGAAGCTGCACGGGGGCCATTAGGATATAATAAAAATAACCTATATAATTATTATGAAAAAGAAAATTAATACACACACAGGCACTTTTTTAATCGTTGAATAATTTTAAATTAGTTTTAGTTATAATATAAAAGTAATTAAGATAATATATATATACATATTTAAAATAGAAATGAAGTAATTGATAGGTATTAATACATTTTACAAAGTAATACTACATAACATAAATATTACATCAAAAAATGTATTCAATTAGCGGCGGCCATCCAATTTACTTGTGGTTTAAAATTCAATGGACACAAATGTTTATTTTGTTCACAATTTCATTTGTATTGCAGCTTTAGAATTAATTAACATATTTTTCATATTATATTCTATATAAAAATATATTATGAAAAATATATCTTTTCAAGCTTGATTACACATAACTCAATTAAAAACTTATAGTATAGAAAAATGATTTAAATTTGCAACATGTAAAATTTTTTATATTTATCTACTAGCAAACCACCGTTTCTCTCTCATTTAGTGGTTTTTGCCGCGTTTTTGCCTAAATGTTGCTTCATAACCCCCTTTATCTACCCTCCTTTATCTTGTCCTCTTCTTTCTTTAGACAGAAAAAAACAGACAAAAATCTGTGAAAAATTTGTGGGTCAGTATCTTGTTAATATTTAACTTGCACTTAAAAACAGTTATTTTCAAATCATAGGCAGACTTTTTTATGTAACTTTTTAGAAGTATTTTTCCTAAGTGTGGAATTGCTCTACAAATCTTTTAATTTATTTATGTTTGGATGTATGGATTTATTATCTTGAACTTAACATACGTAAATAAAAAATAAATAAAAAAAACAAACTTTCCTTTTATATTTAGCCGCGTTATCCTTGTAGAACATTGCCTATTTGAATGTTACAGCTACGAGTATAATACAAACTTATATTTTTTATTACTAATAAAATAACCATAAAATTTCGATTTCAGATAAGAAAGGAATATTTTGGATGAGTGCCGTATCCCGACGGGTCCCATCATCCTAGATCTACTCTCATGTATCACATGTAATAACAACGTTTTCTTCTGTTCACAAAGGCTTTTTACCACGAGAAAATGTAAAAGTGACTGCTTTTTCCTCCTTTTCCCTTTTATTGTTGACTTATAATGCGATGAGTGAACATTTATTAAGCTTTTTATTAAGAATTATTAGGAATTTAATTAAGGTTGATTGATAAGAATTAAGTGAGATAATTGTAGATTTATTCGTATTTAATATAGAAACAATGAATCATTATCATATAAGGACAATGCGGGGATTGGCTTCCTCCGTTCTCCAATTTGGAGAGGTCTCGTAAACGGAGTTTCTTTACACGAGGTCCTCTCTCTACCTACTGCATACGAGCATATGCAAGATGCAATAGCGTAAAGCTGGAAAAAAATATAATTTGGTATTTACTTTTTAGTTCTAGCTGATTTTATTTATGGTAAATAAATATATTGTGATTTTAAATTAAATAAATTTTTACCCTCGGATTGAAAGCTATTCGGGTCCAGGATTGTGATTTTGCAGGTTTATAGAAATGTAAATTAAATTGCCGAAGTCAATTTCGGACAAAGGGTTGATGTGCTTTGTTTTCCACCCAAAACTGGTCATCGCTGGCTGCGGTGATTATAAATTCTCTATTCGGTTATTCACAATTGGGCGGGCGGTGCTGACAGTTGAGATAATTCGTTAAGTCCTAAGCTACCACTGTGTTTGTTCGATAACAGCTTAATAGAATTTTCTGAGTAAGCCGTTCTATTTTAAATGGATTTTTCCATTTTTTTTGCCTAGCAAAGTGTGTAAACGCTGGCTGGTTGTGGGTTCGATCCCCACTTGACGAAATGAAATAATTTTTTAAATTATATTTTCATTTCTTCGGTCTGGTGTTGAGATAAAGCGCCGGCGTTGATTACCGCCACTCAACACACATTGTATTCAGAATTCGGTGGAAAGGAAAACGGAAACGGAAATTCTTAATACTAGGTTCCCTTTACTTACCTAACTGTGTGCGGGATACAGCGTGAAGCTGATTTTTTGAGTAATATTTTTTAATAAATAATATTGTAATTTTTTAAAAATTTTAAATAAAATATTTTTACATTTTATACGTACATATTAAACAAGGGAAACTACTAATTACGTTAGTTGGTATAATAGGATTATAACTTCTCATTAGTCAAACCAGCACAACGTTAATAATGTTAATTTCGAGTCACTTTTCGATTCATTTTCATTTTATAATGGAAGGTTATTTTTGTAGGTTACTGTATTAAAAACAAATAATTTATAATTAACAAAAATAATTAATGTTTTCTACTAAAAATTGGCCTATAATTAGTTTTATTTTATAACTTTAAAAAACAGCCTCATCCAAGAACTTAGGTTTAGACACTCTGTTCCCCATTCTCCATCAATTTTCGATGTTGACATATCGTTTGGCGGAACTTAGCGCCGTGCTTTTTTTAATAACAGAGTGAGTGAATGAAAATATTTCCTGAAGAATCTAAGCCACTACCGCGTTTATAGTCAGAGGCTCAATTTAAATAAATATTCCATCTGCTCGAGTGGGCATCGAACCTACAACCAGTCGGTTTTACCGTCACACTCTGTCGGAAATTGACACCACGATTTATCAAAGCGAAGAAACAAAATTATTTTAAATATAATCATTCCCCGACCACACCCACACCCGTTGCATGGCCACACTATCCCACTATATCGAGATGGTCTCATGGTTTAGTTTAATTTTAAAAATTCACGTATAACTTTAAAATAAATGAAATAAAATAAAATAAAAGTGCGAGTCGGACTCGCACACTGAGGTTCCGTATCAATTTCAAGATTGTAGGCCAACGGCAAATATAAAACTTATAGAAGTTGACAAACTTAGGTTAACTTATGCCCATATGCATCCATTTCGTTCATAGGTACAACAATGAATTACAAATATAAGTTTATAGCATTTTTTTGTCTATAAAACTATGAAACACTTATAAATTTAAAGTTTTTATTTATTTCCTTAAATTGTATTGTAAGGTCTCACTTCTTGCCTAATTTTATAACTACAGGTCCACGGGAAGTACCCTATAGGTTATAATTCATTATATTATTCATTGCGAATTTCATATAAGGTTCAGCAAAATCGATATCTGAAAATGCTCGTATCTTTGACTATGTTGACTTAGAAATTTGATTCTTTTTCTGCGCTTCAAGTGATCATTAGGGATCTACATATTTAATTTTAATTTCAGTTCGACACCTCAAACTCGAGATAAATGGTTTCGACAGAGTCCTGTTTTTAACTTTTGAGCTGCGGAACCCTAATAATTTTAATTAAGTACTAATTACGAATTTACTACTAATTAAATTTTTAATATAAAATTCTCAAATTCACTGGGCTGTTAATTCTTTAAATTCAGTAGGCCGTTAATTCTTCAGCTGTGCGGGCGAGATAATTAATTATGATGGATATTCTGAGTTTATCGCGAGTGGCAAGAAGACAGTCTTTGCAACTTTCTTATCATCTGATTTGTCATGCAACTTTCTTTTAAATTATTACTATCATTCATTTAGTCGTACCACATTTTTTATTAATTCTTATCAAGGCCTGAGAATGGATGCGGCGGTAGTGGGTTAGAATCCCACTTCCTTACTTCCCTGTAGCTCTTATGTTATAGTGAAACTCTACGATATATAGATTTATTTGTCTCAGACAAAAGTGGAAAACGGAAAATATTGACACTAGGGTCTTTTAAATGATATTCACGGTATTTACTTACTTAACGACCACTAATTCTAAAATATTTTTAAAATATGTTTGAACTGTTAAACCTACTTAAATCTCTTATGTAGAGTGCAATATTTATTACCAAATGGTCACAGCAAAGCCGTGTGATGTACGAGTACGAAACTTAACACTGCGCGCTGAACAGTAATTTGCTAAATGTATTTTACTTTGAGTACAAATGAGAGGTTCCATATTTGTGTTACACACATTACTTCCCAGACTTCCCTAAAGCGCATGTTTAATGGCCCGCATTAAGAAGCAGCCCGTTACTGCCTTATAGTATTTAAAGCTTAACAGATTTAAGCTTTTGCTTCTGTTAGGTACAAGAGCAAAGCTTATAGAATTATTTTAAACAAGATTATATTTTAAATATACTGTATATTAGCGACACTTAGGGGTAGTTCCTGGCTGATAAAGTCCCGGATAGCCATATCTGCCAGACAAGCTATGAGTTTTGGTTTCACAGGTCTTGAATAGCAATATCTAGTAGATACACATTTCACACATGCATTTCATTTTTACATACTTATTTGTTATTTAAAAATATTACAATATTTGAAATACCCGGAAGACCGAATGACGTGAATATATGTCCAAACATTAGGTGAAGTCATGCATATTTCACCTGTAGGTACCAAGATGGCGTCTACAAGTGTAATCAATTATAATTATGTGAAAATTTCACTAAAATTATGTAATAATTTCACAAAATTAAAATACCTCTTATATTATTAAAATTAATTTAACAAAATTGTCCATTTTACGTGAGGAATATTTGAAAATATAATGAAATAGATCCACAAAGGCATTACCGCAGGTATGACTGTCGCCGCCATGTTGCCGATTAGCGTAGAATGTTCCGCATTCTAACGAGTAGTGTATTGTGCGCGCTCCGGGCGACTGTTTGTTGTACCACTCTATTGAAAAAGTTTTCAAACCAAAGGTTTTTAGATTTCAATATTTCCGTTAAACTTCGCGTCCAAAGTAATTGAATATATTTCGTTTTGTTTATTTGTTTTTGTTTCAGAAATATATAACAAACGAGCGCTATTTTTTTATTTTTCAGCCATAAACAAATGAAAATGCGATATCTGATAGATAAATCTTTGTAAAAATAGTACTTATGAATTGATTGGTCTAAGTGTTACAAAATTAAAGAAAAAATATACAAATGAATTGAAATTTACCAATTAAAAAGATTAGTTACGAAGGTTACGAACCCTAGGGGGACGAAGCCGACTCGCGGCTTTCCGGTTTTTTTTGGATAGAATGAACTCGATCAATAATATAAAACTGATGGACTACGTAGAACAACTGATATATTTTAGCCGGTATTATTGAATCACTCTCAAGTTTGAGATCGATCTTGAGATGTTGTTTTCATCTATAGATATATAACTTACTAATGAAAACGGCATCTCAAGTTTGATCTCAGTTTAAAAAACGGTTTCAACAAAAATATAACATGTCCTTTAAATTGCAATATAACTATCGATTTCATAGTTATTTGAAGTCGTTTAATTTCCCGAATATAACATATAAATTTTTTATCATTCGTTCAATACCCGGCTTAAAATATATGACGTTTCATATTCGCAGTGAAAAATTCAACTGACATAATTATCCAGGAACACCTCAGATATCGCAGTGAGCTGTTACTGACGCATTGTGGCGGTCAACTCTGTAAATTGGTTTTCGTGACTATAAATATTTAAATCCGACTGGCGGTCGCTAACCTGTTTAATTGTAGCTTAACATTGTATTGGAAACAGGAGTGCTGATTTTGTTTGCATACACTTAAAAGCTATGTGACCGCGGTGCTCGGTCGCTGCGTGATTTATTTATATTGATTGGAGATTATGAAAATGTTACTTATGTACTTTTTTTATATTAAAATGTAATGGAAAAAATAACTGGTTGTCTGTAAAGTCGGTTTATGGAAGATAATTTTACGTAATAACGTTAAACAAACCTACATACAAAACAGAATGTATGGTAATTAAAATTTTAATAGCTTATGCACTCTTTGCACGCCTTAAGGTATACTACTGACCTATAAAACTGAAGTACTTCCTGTAAACTTCGCTATTTCTAGTAGAATTTAGCATAAATAGAAACCGTGTGGGCGAAAACTAGCATACGTCTTAATGCAAACGACGAAAATAGAAATCGATTTATCTTTGTACTTAAGCCCAAATTTATAATTGATAGATTTAAATTTTATTATTATTTTTATTATTATTAGATAGATTGAATTTTTTTTGAAACTGTTATTTCTTGTGGTCGAATTCCACCACTCAACTCGTAATATATCGAAATTTTGGCAAACAATGGAAAAGTGTCTCAACACTAGGTTCTCTCACTCTACCCACCCTTCTATTTGCTATTTACAGAGTGAATCTAATTTTACAAACAATGTTAATATATTCTATTATATAAAATGAAATATTAACCAGAACTGGTTGATTTCTCATAATAGTAAGATCGGGCGTGGGCATGTTGAATCAACAGTATGTAATTAGCAGGTTCGCTCATGCCCTCACAAAATGTTGTGAATGACTGAACAAGCAGTTGATGCGACTTAATTGCTTTTACGTGTTTCAATGATAATCGAAGTATATCGTTTTGTATTTCTATTTACATTTTACCAGTGTTTCAGTCAGAGTTTATTCTTGCCAATATTTTTTTTTATTTGTAGGAGCCTCAGAGGGAGCCTAGTGTTAAGATACTCTTTTTCCCACTTTCCGCCGAATTTTCGGAATTTGTTAAGTGGAGAAACTCAAGGCAAGATGTGCAAATTTAGATATGTGGCAATTACGCGTTTTTAACTAAATATAACTTAAGAGCTGGCGCGCACTGGTGACTTGTCTGGATGACAATAAATTCTTTGTCACTGTCATATAACAGAACCTCAATATTAATATATTATTAAAGAACTTATACTAGTTAAAATTAAAGTCACCCAATTGCGACATATTCAAAAGTGAGCACCTTCATTAAGGGTGATTTACACAATGACAGTGACGCAACAGTCTCGGTGACAAAAGTTACCAGTGAACCATAGTCCTTAATTAGCATAAGTGTGGTGACGTGACAGTGACAAGGAATTTATAGTAACCAGACAAAAGTCACCAGTGCGCGCCAGCTCTTACAGTTGTATTGATTTACTGTCTTCTAAAAAGTGATTGGAAGTAAACTTATTTCTGAAAGCATAATAAGGGATTCCAATGTTTATCTAAATGTTTATGTTCATAATAAAATATTAGTAGGTTGATTACGATATAAGAAAATTAAAATAGATATAAAAGAAAGAAGCGTAGAAGGACAAGGGTGAGACTTTAAAGTTGTGGATGCAATACCCATTTGGGGGATTGAATTATTATTATATAATATGTTCCTGTTTTTGCTCTGGTACCAAGCAAAGAGCGCGGCGTTGAGTTACGATACTTTACACGCAACTGAAAGTGTTAAGCTTGTACTGTTAACACTAGGTTTCCTCTACCTACCCTGCTAGATGCTGGATCCAGGTTGAAGCTGAAAAAAAGAAAAACGTATATTTTTTTAAAGTTAACCGTTAAAGAGACAAAATGTTCATATTTTAAAAGTCACCTGTTCGTATTTGGAACATTAATTTTTCTAAAACCTTCTAAACTGCTGGGAAGAGACAATTAAGTATGATGGATGTGCGGAGTTTATCGCGGGTGGCAGAGACACGTAGTCTTAGTAACTTTGTTATCTTCACGATTTCTCATACTACAATTATAATTTATTCTTTGAAATAATTATATATTTAAATGTAAATTATTAAAAATATAGTAAATTTAACAACATACAAATTGATGAATTTACTAAAAAAATCAATTTTTTTAAGTATAATTTATTTTGAAATAATTTTGCTTATGTATTTTGCGATACAAAATGAAATTGTCCAATAAATAAGTTAAGTAATATATTATTTTTTCCCTAATAACATACACACAAATATGGAGGAACGATAAAGATATATATAAACATAAAAGTGTACTGGAGTCCCGCTGAAATTTTTACTGATCCCCCGGGTACTATGTCGCTTTCAGAGATAAAAGCAGCCTTTATGTAAATCCGGGATGTAAACCAGGTACATGTAAATGTTGCCAACTTAGAAACAGTGAAAGTACGTTATATTTTCAAAAATAATAAATACTTTTTTGTATTTGGTTCAGCTTCACGCTGTACAGTGCACATAGCAGGGTAGGAAGAGGGTTCTCTCAGGGAACCTAATATTAAGACACTCTATTCCCATTTAAACACTTCCCTTCCCAGGCTTCGCGTGTTGAGTGGCGTAACTCCACACATTGTACGTATTGAATTTTTATATAAATATTAAGTATCTACCTACTTGATTGCTGGTTGTTGTAAATAATATCAGCTTCACGCAGTATCCCGCACATAACAGGATAGGCAGAAAGTTCCGTTCTCCCCGTTCCCCACTGGAGACATTGCGTGCTGAGTGGCGGAATTTAACGCCGCGTTTTGCCTCGTCACCAGACCGAAGAAATGGAAATATTTCATTTCTTCGAGTGGATATTAAATCCACAATCAGTCGAGTTTACAGTCACACTTTGAGCCACTGCGCTACGACTGGCTGGTTGTTATTCTATGAATTTAAATTTGAAATGCTTATTTTAAATTAAAATATTTAAATTTGTTCCCCTAAAGGATTACATACTTCCTATAGGAAAGGTTCAAATTGATAATTATAGATATCGTTTACTTAACTAGCTATTAAATAACCTTTGAAGTTGGTCCTTATAGTCCAACGGATCCTCGAACGGGATATCTTATATTCATTCAACCCTAAATAAGGTTAAGTAGGGTTTTTGGCTTACATGGTATATGGTATTATATTTTGCCCCAATTTCTTTTCGTGATATCATATTTTAGATAATATAACTCTATTGTGACGCAGTTGAGAAATTTCAGAGTTTGCGTGAAAAGGTTGTAGGTTCGTTCCCGATTTGAAAATGGACGGAAAATTAAGACAGAACGTAAAGATATAAACAAGAGTTGGTGTTTGCGGAATATTTTTTGTCAGCCTTTCAAGGAATACCCAGACAAAAATGAGAGTAAAAATTAATATTCCAATACCAGACCACGACCAGGCAACAATTTCCAGGGGAGAATTCTATTATAAATGGCAACACCGTCTAAAATTTTGAACCTTCCAGCTACATAGAAACTTATACATAACATATTCACATGCTTAGGAAACTGTAGGATCAGTTGTAAAGCGTGTTTTACTTGGAATGCAAATGGGAGGTTTGTGTACAAACATTATTTTACGCGGCTTACTCTAAGTACACTTATTACTATACTGTGTTCACCAATATACCTTTATTATTATGTTATATACCTAAAACGTAGGCCGTGGACAAGGGTGCTGCTGTAAGCGTGACGGTTATGAGTTCGATTACTACTCGGGAAAGAAAATATTGAATATTTTTATTTCCTTTTTCTGGTTGCAGAAAGCGTTGAGTTACGCTATTCAACAACACAATATCTCAAGAATTTGACGTAAAGTAGGGAATGGAAGTGTTGAGGTCGTCGTGGCGCATCGGCACTAAGGTGTGACTGTAACGTCACAGTTGTCGGTTCGATCCCCACTCGAGGAAGTGAAATATTTATTTACGTTTATACTCGTATTTCCATTTCTTCGCAATGCCTCCTGAATTGGGCAGAAGGTGGGAAACTGAGTTGTCTTAACACTAGGTTCCCTCTGCCTACCTTGCTGTATAAACCAAAAAAATATTCTTAAGATTTGTTATTCTACTGTTTTTGTTATTATTAATTTAGCAAAGTGTAGTCTTTAAAAAACTCCTTAATGTTATTAAAATAAAGTAAATTCTGCTACTTAATTTACACTAAATGTTTTTGTATAATTAATTGAAGTTCTGATTTTACGCTAAAATTGTATCAAATTTTCTAAGAACAAAACAAAGAGCTTAAGAAAAAAGAAAAAATCTTTAGCATAAATTAACAAGAATAATATTTGTTAACATTTATATGAAAGCGATTTCTAGATAAAATTCATGACACCTAAAAAAATGCGTATCTTTTTAAATAGCGTTTTGTATAAACAATTAAAATAATAACCTAATATTTTTTTGTTTTTCATTTTTTTTTCATCAGCCTATCGCCGTCCACTGCTGAACGTAGGCCTCTCTCATCAAGCGCCAACCAACCCGATCTTGGGCTTCTCGCATCCATCCGGTGCCAGCCACTTTATTTAAATCGTCTGTCCATCGTGCTGCAGGGCGTCCTACACTACACTTGCCTAAGCGCGGTCTCCACTCTAGCACGTATCGGCTCCATCGACCGTCGGCACGTCTGGAGACATGGCCGGACCAGTTCCACTTCAGCGTGCTGATTCTTCGTGCAATGTCAGTAAATTTGGTTCTCTGGCGAATCGCTCCATTGCGGATAATAATAAATATTATTTAAAAGAATTTAAATAAACAAAATCTC
>JAKRZM010001003.1:144354-191255 GCA_036379175.1 Heliconius cydno galanthus | reverse complement strand
AAATGACTGTTACTACTTAAAACAATATATTTTTATTTACAATTAATCAAACTAATAACAAAATATTACTTAACCTACATATCAGCGAGTGCATTTTAAGCCAATTTTTCAGATGAGCCTTCTGCAAGAAGTTCTTGCTCAGCCGCTGTTTTTGCAGCTTGTATTTGAGGGCGCACATATGTAAAATATTTATAAAAGTGATCTCCAAGAAGCACAGAACCGTAAAGAGTTAAGGCTATACAGCACAAAACACCACCTTTATGCAATTTATCATATATTACGGTTCTTGGATATTTCTTCATCTTTACTGTAAAAAAAAATATCTCAGTTTATGTAAAATGTAAATCTAACATAGGTAATTATGAAAATAATTGTAAGCATCAATTGATTTATTCTTAATTTATTGTAATAACTTAAAAATAACCTTTTTAATGTGCACTAGAGTAAATAAATAATTTTATATAAATTATAACCTAAATTTAGACAATTACTGGTGACATTGACATTTGATAGAATTGAAAATTGTAAACTTACTATATTTTTGTAACAATACATGTATTGAGTTTACATATTTAAAAAATCATACCAAATTATTACAAAATAAATAAAATAATAAATTTAAAATCAATCAGAAAATGTAAATATATATTAAATATCAATAGGTATGATACCATATTATCTATCTTATTTTAAATGATTTTAAAAAGTTAATATAACATACGGCTTAATATAAGCCAAGCTTATCATAGGGCATACTTATATTATAAAATTATGTAGGTTTTTATAATTGGTATATACTTCAAATTTACCACAATCTTTAGGTTTTTGTATTCTTAAGAATAGAATATAAAGGAAATAGATACCTTATCGAACGGTACAGTATCGTACGGTACTTTACAGTTTACTTAGTATTATAAGGCAGCACAATGTATTAAACATCTATATTTGATTATTTATAAATATTGCTAGTCTGTGGTAGTAGCATTAATTAAGCGAAATATTACTGACATAACATATCAAATATCAATTGTCATTGTCAATTTAAAATTTATTTGAACACTAGGTTATATCGTATATATTATATTCTAATAAATATAAACAATTATGCTCAGTAATTGTATGATTTCAGCATTTAAAAACGTCAGAGCAATTGTCCAATTACGGCAATTTTCTGCTAAGGTGCCAAGAACTCCTGTGAATACATTAGAGAATAATAAAATTAAAAGAACTGAAGTTGATACTAACACAATAGCATTATTAGAAAGACTATCTTTAGTTAAATTTGATACTGAAGAGGGTGTCAAAGTGTTAGAGGATTCTATTGCTTTTGCGGATAAAATTCTTCACATAGATACAAGTAATGTGGAACCTCTTTATACAGTTTTAGAAAATCAGTAAGTAACTCATTCAATATAATGTAAAAATCTTATACAATACAAAAAAAAGTATATAATATATTTATATATATTAAAAATTACATGTAACATTCAACACTTGTTCTTTATACAGAAACTTAAATCTACGGGAGGATAAAATAACACAAGGCAATTGTCAAAAGGATATTCTAAAGAATGCAGCTATAACTGAGGATGATTATTTTGTTGCACCACCAGGCAATATTCCTTTACACGAAGTTCAAACTGATCAAAAACAACTGAAAGAGAATGAAAATTGATATACAAAGACTTTTATTATTGCAAAAATTTTTCAAAGTTCAACAGGAGTCTTCTAGGAAAATTATATTAGATCTAAAACCACCAAGTATTCTACTGCTTCAAAATATTCATTACAGTTGGTTAAAATCTATTTATGGTAAAAGTCACAATCATTTTCCTGTTTATTTAAATAAAAATGTTACACAAACTTGTAAAGCACAAAATTATGGCTTCATCTGTCATCATACAACAGAGAATATAAAGAATATTGTGGTAGAATGCAAAAATGACAAGTATCTTCCAATAAATACTTTGAATTTTCAACTAAATATTGTTGTACCGCAAACTGATATTATACAATGTTTTATACAATGGCAAAGATATAGGAAATACTGGTGGAGCTCAGTAAGTTTCATTTTTGCCCCTTTTATCTTGTAATTTTTTTTCAGACACTATCCTTTTACACATTGTATATTGGGTGATGTAAATGGTTAATCACCTCTGAGTAGAGATTGAACATACATCCATTAAACTTATAATCATTTGTAGTTTAACTGTACCTCATAATGCTATAGAACATAGTTTTTGTAACATGATAAATATTTAATTTTAATAATGTAGTTTTCTTTAGTTATATACATGCACATAGCAGGGTAGGCATAGGGTGCTTAGTGTCAAGACACTTAGTTTTCCAGTTTAAAAAGACAATGCTTATTTATGAAAATAAATAATATTTTTTTCCCTTAGTCAATGTTTTATATAAATTTCCTATACAGGTGACTACAACTCCGAGTCTTTTCTCAATAAATGATATGGAACACAATGTTGACAGTTCCAATGTAAATATTATAGCTAACTTCAATTGGGGGCAACATATTGTTGAAACTGTAAATATTAATACTAATGGAGAGGAATTGAATAAGAATGTAAGTTTAAACAAGTTGCTTATTAGGTTCATTTGAGACCATTGTGACTCAGTGATCATTATTTAAAAGCAGTTGTGGGTTGGTTCCTAACTTGGCGAAATTAATTATTTTTGATTCCTCAATCCCAAAAATCCTGATTGACATGGTGCCCATTTCCGTCAATTAATTTATAGTCTTGGAACTATGATAAAAGCAGAGTGGAGTGTCTTAACAATAAATTATCTTTGCCTACCTTGCAAAATAAAGTCTTAAAGTTAAAAAAAAGTTTTGCAACATTTATATTTTCTTATTAATTTCTTATTTATGAGGTTTTTTTATTTGTACAATAATAATAATGTTCTAATAATTTTCTTAATGTTTGCCCATTTTATTTGTGTATGTGTTCATACTTATATTGAATAACAAACATATATGTATTGTAATTTTAATATGAACTAAAAATGTTTACAGAATATCAATGGAAAATCCTGCCTTACCTGTAACATGGGTTTTGAAACTGCTTTTTTAACTCTTTTATTAGATGGCCTTACAAATACAACAAAAGAAGAATATCTAAGATTACACAATAAAATGGCTCCCTATAAAATTTCTTTTGCATTGGATAGCGAAGGTATGGTAGAAGGTAAAAAAAAATGGCATATTTAATCTATAAATAAACTTGTTTTTTTTAATATACTTAAAAAATGTACTTGTCTCTCTTTCAGATCCAAAAGTGTTACTTACTTTAAAAGAATTGTCGACACTTTTGTATCATAAGTTAAATTTGAAGAAAATATCAGCTTGGCTTCCAAATTTTACACTGGCTTTAAAAGATCAGGTAATATTCTACTATGTTTTATTTAGGAATTAATAATTTAGTAATTATAGAAAATTGAAACAAGATTAAAATATAAAAGATAAAGTATGAAATATTATAGAAGTTTGCATTATTTGACATTGACAAATTATACATTTTTGAAATTAAATTAACCAATTATTTATATCAACTGGCTGGTCATGGTTCAGGAGCAGAAGCATGTGAACACGACTGGTTATGGTTTCGATCCCCACTCAAGGAAATAAATATTCATTTAATTTATATTTTCATTTTCTTCGCTTTGGTGTCGAGGCAAAAGCGCGGCGTTTAGCTCCGTCACTCAACACAGTATCAAATGTTCCTAAAATTCAGCGGAAAGTGGGGGACAGAGTGGTTTGCTGTGTGCAGGATATAGCGTGATGCTAAAAATATATATTTATTTATAAAGCCAATAAATATTTTCTTAAAAAAAAATATATGTCTATTCAACAGATTACAGAAAATCTACATTTAGGTGTAACCTACACAGTAATTCTTAATGAGAACACATTAGTGAATGGTATTTTTCATTTGCTTAATAGCAGTACCATGTTGAAGGTAAGTGTTTTACATTTAAATATTTTCCATAATATATAAGTAAAGAGAGAGAACCTAGTGTTAAGATATTCCTTTCTGCACTTTTCGCCCAACTTTGGAGATATCATTTTTTTAGTTACCTAGTTAGTTATTTTTTTTAGTTACTTAGTTTTTTACCTACTTATTTACCTACCTACCTAGGGAACCTAGTGATAAGACACTTTATTGCCCAGTTTCCGCCGAATTATAGAGGCATTGCGTGTTGAATGGAGGAACTGACCGACGCGCTTGTACCAGCGTAAAAATTACAATATTAATAAACAATAATTCCCTTGAGTAGGAATCAAACCCACGACCGTCGCGTTTAATTTATATGATCATAAAAGCTTGTCGGGCAATTTACTTGCATAAATACTAGTTTATTAAAAAAATACTAATTTAATTACGTAAAATGACGTACATCGATTATTTTGAAATCACAGACAGACACTTCAATTACATTTTTATCTATACATATAGAAGTAATTCAATCCAACGTAAAGCAAATAAATTAAAATGCTTAGTTATTAATTATTTCTTAGTTTGCTTTAGCTGGACCACTAAAAATGTACCTGATCGCTGCCTGTACATTGGGGACGTAATTGTAATGTAATAATAGTCTCTGCGTATTTGTTCACGGTATTGTCAGAAACGGCTTAACCGATTTAAATGAAATTTTCACAATTTTATCTAGGGTAACTTCTCTTTATATTTTGTGTTGGTTTTATTTCAAATGGTTGATAATTTCAAAATTTATATTAATCTTCAAGTTTGTGATGGCTCTAAGAAATAATTAGGAAACAAATCAAAGTTCAACCGAATTCTTTATATTTACTTTTCCACCCAGACGAAATCGACGGCATTGCTAGTATTTTTATAATCAAAAATATTTTAATATGTATATTGTATATGTTCATAAACGTTACAATACCACAAACAGAAATTACAAGTATCAAACCATTACGTACTTAATGGTTTTCAATATAATTTGAAGCGTAACACAATACGCTACTTAACTACGCTTATCGAACTAACGTTGTAATTGACGTAACCGCATTGAGGTTTAAACAGTTAAATATTATTATTTGTAATTATAACCATCAAATTTCATTTACTAAATTATATAATTGTCGAATATAACCTTCTCCTTTTTTTGGGAGTCGGTTAAAATACTTCTCTTCATCTTATACATTTCATAATTAAATTGTTAAACAACTGTTATTTAATTTAATTTTTATATGAAAATGAGATTATTTTTGATTTGTAGTAAAACTAATACATGCTCTTGTTTATTATGTTATTTAGTTTACTAATATTTATATCACGTATAATCTAATTTTATTACAAAATATATTTCGGGCTATACAGACCAAAATTTGATTATACAATCAAATTTAATTAATTAATTATACTTTCGTATTTTTTTGTTTCAGGAACAAGTACATGTGGCTGATTTTGATTCATATGCTGCTTTATTGTGTGGAAAAAAAATAATAAGCTAAAGATTTTGTAATTAGTGTTGTAAATAAATAAAATTTAAAATAGAAACACGTTTTTTTTCACTTCAAAATTTTAATTCTTATTACAAGAATTACATTAAAATCTTAGAAGCTAGGTTTAAAAGAAAATAATTGATCTAAGTCTGGTTAAGTAATTTCGAATTCATTTGAAAAAAAATAAACAATCCACTATGGATAGTAAAAAAGTTTAATGATCTTAGTGGAAGATAAAATATGGAAATTCATAATGTTACATAGTCCTATTCACTTAGAAGAACGTCGATCTTTACAAATATTACTGTATTTTTGATGAAATTCAGACAATTTAATAGATTATTTCAGTTTATTTTGATGATTGTGCGTTTGATATTTAATCAATTTTTAAAACTGGCAACATTCATCAAGTGAACACTATTTACGTCATAAACATAATTTTTCGTTATATTGTATAGAAATATATTACTATATACTTACTTATACATTGCCCAACAGTTATTTCTAAATAGTTATTTATTGCCTAATGTGGTAAAGTTAATGGCATGCCCACAAATTATCATGGAAATGTCAAATGCAATATAAGTAATACTAATTTGGTGTCAGTATTAACTTATAATTAGTTCATAACTTGAATATTTAGCTAATTGATTTAGTAATCGATAAACAAGATTTGAATAAAACATTATCAACCTGTCATCTGTATGTAAATTGTTTATTACAAATATTTTATAATATACACTTCAATAATATTATTAGCCAATTTTTCGTAAGATATTTAATGTATAAAATTACTATTCCTATTTCCTCTAAAGAAAATGAAACTCAAACTCATCATACACCACTTAGTGATAATAATCTATGGATAAGTCAAAGGAAATTAAGTTTATTTTAAAAGTACATAAATTTAGTATAGAATATGACAAATGCCTTAAATAAGTTTTCACAGCTGTAACACCTTACTTGTACAACTAGATCTTAGGTAATATTATTGACTTATAATAATAACTTGACTCCTGTCAATTCATTGCACTCTCTTGTGGCTTAGGCTGGTAGTTGCAGCTTCTTACCTTTGAGAACTGGAAAGAAACAACAAAAATTATATATTAAAATTTAATAAAAAAAAAAAATATCTATGTTAATTCACATCGACCATAAATAGTAATTTAAAAAATCTGAATATTCTTCTATTTAATTAGGCCATTACAAGCACTTTTGAATCAAGTTACTTAGAAATGTCGGTAGTGTCAGTCCTACAGTTTTGTATTTAGTAATATTAGTAACATTAGATCTACAAATTATTTTTTTTATCTAGGCAGATGGAATCTAATATTAAATTGCTCCATACGAATTTTGGATATTGCGTCATTGTCGTGTTTTGTGGAAAAACTTAATGCCAATCTTTATCTTCATATTTTTTATTATTTTTCGCTTACCAGAGGAAAGAAAATAAAAATAATTAATTCCCCTGAGCGGAAACCTAACCCATAACCGCTGTGTTTACAGTAAGATGCTAACCACTATGCCAATATGGCCTCATATAGTACTATTATCATATCAACAAAGTACACAGTAACAGTATTAATTTTCATTTTCTGAGAATCCTCATAAAAAAAGTATTATAATTTTTTAGAGGCTGTGACAGCACAGCAAATATGAGTTCTGTTGAGTTCTGCTACTCAACATGCCACATGCCACGCCAATAATATATAATTTATAGAGTATTAACTCCAATATTGTACAATATGAGAAATAGTATTGTATAATATTTGAGCGACTAAATATATTCATGAATATAGTATCTGTGACTAATACATAGATAATGGAATAAGCAAAGTTGAAATGTAGCAAAAAACTGTATAAAAATAAGCAGTAGATAAACAGGAATAGACATATTCATTAATACATTATATATTTTTTTTATAAACATATGCTACATTATGTTATGACAATTCAAAAATAAAACAACATGTAAGAACCTTGGAAGTAACATTGCTGTACAATGTCACAATTAAAACTATAGATTTTTTATATTTACTTATGAATAAGTCTTCATTTTAATTACTGATTTAAATAAATATTCTTTATCAGCTTTTTCAATTTTTTTTTTACTTTTTTGTAGAAAACTCCTAGATTTTTTATGTATTAATTATCAGTTCAATTTTACATATGTGAATATGATTTTAATAAATTATAAAAGTAGATAGTTATAATGGGAGCTAATTTACATTTTATACATTTTTATTTTCAATGTAAATACATACCTTTAGTAATGTAGAGGTAGAAGAAATCGCAGTACAAAACAGTCTGTACTATGCCGGCAACAATGGCAATTGGCTCATGGTGGTTTTCAACAATGTAACGGTATATCTGCAAAGACAGACAAAATATTAATTCATTATAGTTAAACATACATTTTTACTTACAAATTCTATTTCACATATAACAGTGCAAGTAAAAATGTTTTGTGTTAAGACACTTTGTCCTCTACTTTCTTTCTCTGGTGGCATAACTCAATGCTACATTGTCTATCAGTACAGGAAAATGAAAATATTTTGTGCACCCAAGTTGCTTGTAATCACATCTGACATTGCACTGCTGTGCCACAAGTCTCGCAATAACTTTCAATTATAAGAACTCTTTAAATTAATTTCCTTACCCAGTTCAAAAGATATAGGCCTCTGTAAGAACCCAATGCAAACAAGTAGTGTGACGTGATACTTTCAGCTTCTCCAGTCTTAGAAACCAAAAATAGTTGAGGGAGAATTGCAACCGATTCTAAATAAATAGAGAATGTCCATAATATCTGTAATTAAGTTATAAAAAATATTAAGTTAGTTATTGAAAATAAAATATATATATTTATTATAGTTTAGCTTTCAAATATTAGTGATATAAGAAAAATATAACATCAATCTGTGCATAGATAAATTGAATGTTTTAATTAAAATAGAGCAATGAACTATACTAACCTCCATTACTGTGAACTCACGATTAATCAGTAAAGCCAGAATAAGAGATGGAATTAAGAGGAATTCAATCCTGAATGTGTCGTGGTTGTGATCGTATGTGGCTTTAAACTTGACATACATTAAATAAACAGTCGCGTATGATGCAGCCAAGAACACTATTTTCATTATAGTGTTATATGGAGACACGAATGTGGTCACCAAGTCCAAATACCGGGTAGTATATACTATAGAAAATAGTATTTGCGATTTGCCAGATATTCCTGAAATATTGCAAAAAACATTACAATGTATCTTCTACTTACGTATTAGAAAATAAACGGAACATGCCGGCTGGTATATTCACCTGCACATGATCTGGTTTTCCATATCTTAAGTAATAATATTATAATAGCTAACAGGTGGGACAAGTCCGCAAGTAAACGGAATATATTCATGATTTAATGTTTTATGAAGTATCCTAAATTAGACGCCGCGTAAACTAACTCAACAATGTTCTCATCGAGCAAAAGTGACGTGGCTGACTGACAAAGAACGGCAGTATTGCTAGTTACAAAAAATAAAATAATGTATACTTGTACCGAAATATACGTTAACTTTTTTTTCAAATGGCAAGCTTAAGAATTTATATACAGTTACGCTTTTTGTCCAATGCAGTGCACACTTAGCTTTGTATTCGGCAGGATTTTCAGCTGATTTTGACAATGTCAATTGTCAATTGAAATACTATCAAGTATTTTCCAATAGAAAATTTGAATAATATTTCATTTATAAAATAATTATGTTTATCTTGTGAATTAAATAACAAGTATGGGGAGGATTATAAACAAATTAATAGACTGGAATTCTTATGCGTCAAGGGTAAGAATATACAAAAGGTGCGTAATCTAACCTATTCTACAAAATGTTTTTCCTCTAAACATGAAATAAAAGAATAACAACAATTAATTGTTTATTATTTTTTTAGTTCTATAAGTAGATTGTATAGCTCTGACAGTGGCAAAAATATAGATATTGCTAAAATTAGAAATTTTAGTATAGTAGCCCATGTTGACCATGGTAAAAGTACATTAGCTGATCGCTTACTTGAATTAACTGGAGTTATTAAACCTGGAAATGAAAATAGTCAAGTATTGGATCAATTACCTGTAAGTATTTTTAACATTATTTATAAAATAAATAAAAAAACTAATAACTATAATAATACTATAAAATACTAATAATATGTTTTTAGGTTGAAAGGGAGAGAGGTATAACAGTAAAAGCAGTAACGGCGTCTTTAAACTACACCTACAATAATGAAAAATATTTATTGAATCTAATTGATACACCAGGGCATGTAGATTTTTCCAATGAGGTAATTAAATATTGTTTCTTATCTTCACATTTTATTCTGCTAGAGCAGAGTAAGTAAAAAACACCTAGTTTCACTTTATTCTATACTCTGAATTTTGCATGTATTTATGACAATGTGTTGAGTTCTGAAAGTAAGTGCTGCAACTTATCTTAAATAAAATTTTGGCACACTAAAGTTGGGACATATCATTAATTCATTTCTCTAAGTGTGTGTCACTCCCTCTGTGCCACTATATTGCAATGCCTTTTTTATATAACATTTTTAAATCATCACCTTTTCAGGTTGTTCGCAGTGTAAGGGCATGTCAAGGAGTAATATTATTAGTAGACGCAAATGAAGGTGTCCAAGCACAGACTGTTGCCGTTCATTCTTTAGCTAAACGAAACAATTTAGTCACAATACCCACACTCAACAAAGTTGATTTGCCAAGGGCTGACCCAGAAAATGTAAAAGCCCAATTGAAATCACTCTTTGACATAGATCCAGATTTAGTTATGAGTATATCTGCAAAAAAAGGTTGGGGGGTCAAAGAATTGTTAGAAGCTGTCATATGTCGAATACCACCTCCTCCAATAAGTGATGAAAAACATTTTAAAGCTTCAATAATAGATACATGGCATGACAAATATAGGGGCATATTGTGCTTAGCTTACATAGAATCTGGTATGATTCAAGTTGGTCAAAGTGTTAAGTGGAGGTCGGACTTGAAACAGCACACTTTGAGATATTTGGCACTTTTAAGACCAAATGAAGAACCAATTGAAAAAGCTGTTGCTGGTCAAGTTGTAATGGTGGGTGAGTGTAAATAAAATTATTTGCAAAATAAACTCTATTTGCAAATAAAATTAGTAATCTTTGTATGGCATTACATTATGAATAGTTAAACCCTACACTCTGCTTTACCTTAATAAAAAATGATTTGTTCAAAGTTATTCCTCCAAATGACAATTCAAACTCACACTCAACCATTGCATTGTCATTATCCATAAAATATAAAAATCTATACTAATATAATAAAGCGGAAGAGTTTGTTTGTTTGTTTGTTTTGTTTGTTTGAACGCTAAGATCTCTGGATCTACTGGTCCGATTTACTTTGTTTTTGTTTTGTATGAAAACTGCATTCTTCAGAAGTGCTATAGGCTATATAACATTACATTACACATATATATATATATACATACATATAAATTAAAATACTTTCTAATTTGACATGCAATTTATTCTGCCATGTTAATAACAACCGTCGTCGTTACGTGACCGCGTTCGTTACCGCGTCATTTTGATATTCATCCTTATGAAAATAAATATAATAGTCATTTTTAGCATTTCATATAGATTGAAATTATATTTCTATAGAATTTATATATATTTCAAGCAGGCGTAGCCGCGTCCGGGTCCGCTAGTATAAAATATATATATATTTCTTTGCATATTTATTCTAATAGTATTAACTTTTGAAGGTTGTGGACCAAAAAGTGGAGGCTGTGTAGGTGACCAACTTCTGTCCCTCGAATCAGCTGAAAGTACTAAAATAGCTTCCGCACCAACTGTCAAGCATATGGTGTATGCTGGTATCTTCCCATCAGATCAGTCTCAACATATACAATTGGGAGATGCTATTAAGAAACTATCCTTAAATGACTCTGCAGTCAGTGTGAATGTGGACTCAAGGTAATAGGTTTTTTTTATTATAACGTTTATATGCTGTGCAAATGTTATGTGGAATAGATTTAAATAAAATATTGTTTATTCATATACCTATTTATTACATAAGTTGAGGATTTATACTAGGTTTATGTTTATGACATCTATTTGGGGAATGGTTATTTTTGATTTAATATTTTTTTGTGAATTAATATAAAGATTTTCTCAACCATTGGTTAAAGAGATTTTCAATGAAAACAAAGAAGTATAATTTAATATTTTTTTTTTATGATTTTATTTTCAGTCCAGCCTTAGGCCAAGGATGGAGAATTGGTTTTTTGGGTCTGCTACATCTTGATGTGTTTACACAACGTCTTTTGCAGGAACATAAGGCAGAAGCTATTTTGACTGCTCCATCGGTACCTTATAAAATAAAGTAATCATACCTATATAATAGCTTTAAATGGTTTGATAAGGAATATTACGAAATAAAACCAATTAGGTTTAAAAAAACAACCAATTATTGTGATTTTTTTCCAGAGTAAAAGGAGCAAAACTTTTGAAACAGTACAAGGGTGAAGAAGTAATTATAACAAATCCTTTACAACTACCGGATCCAAACAATATTGTTGAATACTATGAACCTTTTGTGATTGGTAATATATTTATGAGTAAAAAATTAGTAAATTTTATAGGTGTATTAAATAATATTAAATATTTTCATTTCTTCGCTTCGATGTCGGGGCGCGGCGTTGAGCTCCGCCACTCAACACATATCTTAACACTAGGCTCCCTCAGCCTACACTTCTATATGCGAGATACAGTATGAAGCTAAAAAATAAAAAAAATCCGTCAGAATCCGTTTTAAAATATCCATTTTCCCATCATCCTCAAACTTCCGAACACTACCGAGATTTTGCGAGCGCAGCGAGTCAAAATAGAGGTCCGGTTCGCGCCCCTAGTATTAATTAATAGGATTATAGTAATAATGTGATAATTTTGCATTTCAGGTACAATAATAACGCCTGTAGAATATATAGGCGCAGTGACGTCACTATGCGTGGACCGTCGGGGAACCCCCCTTCCGTCTAGTGCGGTTGACGACAGAATGACGCTAATGCAATTCGTTTTACCATTATCAGAAGTTGTTATAGACTTTCACGATACGCTGAAGAGTTTGACGTCTGGTTTTGCTAGTTTCGATTATCAGGACCATGGGTTCCATCCTAGTGCTTTGGTCAGAGTGAGTATGGTTTTAAAAAGTACTTTGGTAACAAGTCTCGAAAATTAGACGGAAATGGGGAACAGAGTGTTAACATTATGCTCTCTCTTCTTACTATATATAAGTGATTCATAAAGTAAACCATTAATATTCAACAAAGTGGGACTTCAAGTCATTATTAACGTTTAGTGAAGTTAATAAATAACATACTTTTATGTCATATCAGATGGACATCATGTTAAACGGCGTGCTAGTAGATGAACTATCGACAATCATCCATGTCAGCCGTCTAGAGTACAACGCCAAGAGGCTAACTGCGAGGCTGAAGGAAATGATTCCACGTCAAATGGTGCAGGTAATTCATAATGCACGACACATACTACTTATATATTTATTAAGTTTCTATGTAACACACTACCTGCGGTCAGAGTTCATTCTCGCACTTATTTCTTAGTTATTTATATTTAACCACGTGGGCAAAAGCTAGTGCTAAGTAAATAGAAGATTTTTATGTAAAAAAATGTTTTTAGGTGGCAATACAAGCAGTAGTGTCTGGAAAAGTTTATTCACGAGAAACAATAAAGGCGTATCGTAAAGATGTTACTGCGAAGTTGGTATGTATTTTTTATATACTTTTTTAGCTTCATTTTGAATTGAATTGAATGTTTTATATGTTTGGTCTTTGTGTGTAAACTACTAACTACTTTTTTCCGTAAGTTTTATTTATATTGTATCAGCTTCACGCGATATCCCCACTTCCCGCCGAATTCTGGAGGCACATTTATAGTTCCAAATTAATTTTAATTTCAGTATGGTGGTGATGTTACGCGCAGAAAAAAGTTATTGAAACAGCAAGCGGAAGGAAAAAAGAAAATGAGAAGTGTTGCCAACATTAAAATACCAAGAGACACTTTCATAGATGTATTAAAGAGATAGGATTAAAACATTTATTTAATGATAATTTTATTTATTTTTTTCATAAATCTTATAAAGTACAAGATTTTTCTAAAAAAAAATATTCATGTGTTATATTCTTTTCTCTGATCTAAGACGAAGCGCGGCGTGAATTACCCAAACGATCATTAGCCAAATAATTACCCAGCGATGTAAATATAACTTCAAAATTGTAGATTTAGGTAAAATAACAAGACATTTTTCTAATATAAAATACTTACTATTATTTATTATAAATTCATTATTACAATAAGTCATTGCATATTTAAAAATCATAAAAAATAAATTGTAAAACATGCTGTGTTTGTCTGTAAATAAAAAAAAATAACTAAGAAATTGAAAAAAACAATACAGATTATAAACAAAATATCCATAAAACATACTTATTTGAACGAAATTGGTAAACTATTTAAATTAATGGTAATTTTTGTGAGTGCAACACTAAACTAGTAACTTATTAAAATACTAACATAACATAACTATATATAATGTGTCTTTCGAGTAAAAAGTAATAACCAATATTTTGCTCCACTTGCCGTCCAATTTCTGAGACATTGCGTGTTGAATGACGGAACTCAACGCCGCGGATTGACTTGACGACAGAACGAGGAAATGAAAATAATTAATTCCCCCGAACGCGACTTGAATCTATAACCATCTCGTACAATTAGACGTTATTTAGCTGACAGTCTCTAATAATCAATAATAAATATAATATAAACAGTAAAAATGTATACAACGCCATTTATTTGATCCTCGCAGTCTAATCAAAGGCAAAAAAGGAAAACTTGCAAAAGCTTCAATGGACAACAATTATATATAATTAAAAACATTTCTCCCAAATTCTATCTAATTTATAAATAACAAGTGAAATGTATAGAATTTATATATCCAATTAAAATCAACATTCTTTTTTGAGATCTTTAAAAAATATTAAATGTAGGCATTTAGAACAAATAATAATAATAGTAGTAATTATTAATAGCCATGAGTTTCTTACATCATAAAGTTTCATTCACAAGCTCTTTGGAGAAGGCTTGGGAGTTGACTCCAATTTGTCATAATAAAAAATAAAAAAAAATATTTTCTATTGATATGATTATATTTTAATAAGATCTTTGATTCTCGCGAATTTTACATAGTTTAAATGAAACTCTTCACCTAGATTAATTGACTGTATTTAGTATTAGATTTTTTTCAGATTGCCTCTATCCATGAACCTCAGACTACTGCAGTGTTAAAACTGGTGTTGTAAAAGTGGTTTCCAAAAATATTTAATACTAAATTTACATGGTTAACCCGGTTAAAGAATCTCATTTAAAATTATTATATTTTGTCAAGATTTTATCACAGCATTTTAGTGTGTTGGAATAGTTAAAAAAAATTATTTTTACATTCTCTCATTACTTTAAGATAAAAATGCCAAGGGTACCAAATTCCAAACAATATCATTTTTTGAAAGAAAATAATTAATTTCTAATTAATTTTTGAATTTCTAATTTAATTTAAAATTGTTTTCACGGCATATGGCTCACCATACGATTACTTGGCAAAAACGCACTTGTAGGATTCAAGTTGTATTGCAATATTACTAAATATAAAATGAAGAAAAAAATATTTTTGAAGCGAGAGGAGCCGATTGAGATAAAAATTTGCAAACACAAAAAAAAAATCTAAAAATTCAAAAATTAATTTCTTGCTTCGCTCAACATGTGAACACTACCGAGATTTTGAGAGCGCAGCGAGTCAAAATTGAGGTTCGGTTCACGCCCCTAGTTACCTACATTTATATAGACATTTGAGGCACTTGTATTTATTCTACATCTAAAAATTATCAATAAAAATTAAAAAATGCAGTGACGCAACTTTATGTTGTAAAGAAATCATCATAAGCTGTCGAAGAATCTACTTAATAAGTTTCATAGATATTAGGGAACAATGTATAAACATACAAATGCATACGTCCAATCTAACATACTGATTTTCTCATCTTGATTTTCTCATATTTTATTAATATTGCTACTGTGTTATAAATTTTCTATAAATAAATCTAAATAGCCTCTCTAATATCTTTAACATACAATAATATGCTTTACAACACTAAACTTTAAAAACAGTATCAAATATTATTGCCTTTTATAATTCATATAAAATATATAAATAGATTAAAAAATATATATATTATTTATTCATTGACTGACTTTTTTTAAAGTTCTGATAATATATATCGAAATGGTAAAATGAAAAAAAAAAAGATTGAGTGTTTACTATATAGATACTTTATCTAAGACTAGGTTTCAATATCAACAGAATTATAATTTCTTTACAAGCAATATTTGGCTAAAACTTGTATGGTTTTTGTTTAACGTTCATTTTTTATTTAATACCAATATTAATAACACAGTACCAATATAAATTAGAAGGTAGTTTAGTACTAACTTCTGAATTTGAATTTATTCCAATATTAAATGATTTTATCACATTTATCTGTCTTCGGATGTTTCTAGAAATTGAGCATAGACATCTCTCGTACATTCGCCTTTTTCATTAAACTTATATTTGTAGTATGATCCGTCAGCACATATCACTGTGAAAGGAATAATATTTGTTATCAAGGTATTTTAGTTTTTCTACATTATTGTTTTTTTTAGCTTCACACTACTTCCCGCACTAAGCAGGGCGATAGACAGTAAGCAGAGAGAACCTGGGAGCCTAATATTAATACACTCTTTTCCCATTAAAACACTTTCATACCCCACTCTCGGCCGAATTTTCATTGTGTATTTAGGAACAACACTGCATTACCAGAGCAAGGAAATGTAAATATTAAATATTTCACTTCGTAGAGTGAGAATGAACCCACAACCTGTTGCGTTTGCAGTTTGAGCCCGTGCGCCATGACTTGCCTCATTATAAAAAATATACTTATAAATATTTTTAAATAATATATTTTTTATCTGCAACCACCATATTCATTAAATAATCAAAATAAATATATCATCCATAATATTGACACAAAAGCATTTAGATAAAGAAAGCAAAGAATTTATCTAATCTATTAACAGTGAATAATAATAGTATTGATCTTTGTTGTACGAAGATAAAAGTGTCAACATAATGTGTTAATGGCATATATTGTTATTGTTGTTATATAGGCTTAAGGATAAACATCCTGCTTTTGGTTTCTCTTTCCATTGAAGAAACCCAATGAAGTAAGAAGTAGTTGTTGTTTTTAAACTTGAAAATAAAAAAAATACAATTAAATGTAAAAAAATAAAATACAATTAAATATTTTGAAATATTAAGTGATAATTTCTAATTTTGTTTTCATTTGTCCGTATAATTGAACTAGATATCTGGACAGAATCTTTCCTGTTTTGAGAATAACTACTACAAAATTTCTGCTTTGAATTTTCTCATAATAATATTATAATTAGCAAAAATCTATGTAAGGGATAATACTACTCAACAAATCACATTAGTTGTAGTTTTAAAAAAAATAAGTAAAAACGAGATACTCACCAATAATAGAACTTTTATCGACACCAAACGCACAAATACATGGTGGACCGTTAGGTATTGTAAATTTACAGAAACTCCAATTACTCGAGAAATANAATAAATATATCATCCATAATATTGACACAAAAGCATTTAGATAAAGAAAGCAAAGAATTTATCTAATCTATTAACAGTGAATAATAATAGTATTGATCTTTGTTGTACGAAGATAAAAGTGTCAACATAATGTGTTAATGGCATATATTGTTATTGTTGTTATATAGACTTAAGGATAAACATCCTGCTTTTGGTTTTCTAAATACTGAAGAAATCCAATGAAGTAAGAACAAGTTGTTGTTTTTAAACTTGAAAATAAAAAAAATACAATTAAATGTAAAAAAATAAAATATTTTAAAATATTAAGTGATAATTTCTAATTTTGTTTTCATTTGTCCCTTAATGAAACCAGATATCTGGACGATAACTTCTACAAAAATTTTGGAGAATAACTTCTACAAAATTTCTACTTTGAATTTTCTCATAATAATATTATAATTAGCAAAAATCTATGTAAGGGATAATACTATTGAGTAGTATTATTGCTCAAAATCAAACAAATCACTTTTGTTGTAGTTTTAAAAAAAATAAGTAAAAACGAAGATACTCACCAATAATAGAACTTTTATCGACACCAAACGCACAAATACACGGCGGACCGTTAGGTATTGTAAATTTACAGAAACTCCAATTACTCGAGAAATATTTGGGTAGAAAATTAACTGTTGCTAGGCTTGATTGCTTGTTTAACTTTTCATTTTCGAGACTAAATATATGTACTGTGCCGTGGTCTGATGTCACACATAGGTTAGTACTTGTATGGTTAAAGTTTATACAGTATATTGTAGCCTGGAAAGCAAAAAAACAATAATAACCTAAGTATTAAGTATTTTATATTAGTTAACAATTAATATAAATTAATGTGGCCAGTTGCGACGAAGGGACAGAAGCGGTTGTGGGTTCGATATCCACTCAAGGAAATGAAACGTTTCATTTTCTTATTGAGTTTTGTTGTTCAACAGGCAATGCCTGAGCAGGGAATTAAAAATTATATTACAAGTGGAGATCAAATTCATAACCATCACATATAGTCAGCTGTACTAAAATAGCTTTAAGCATACATGTTAAAATAATTAAGATATAAAAAAGTAGTTTATATATCTAAATACATTGTGAAACTAAACAAAGATTAAAATAAATGACAATTTAAATGGTACCTGATGTGCACCTCTCCTTAGTTCCGCCAACTTTTGTCCTGTATTTGTATCAAAAACCCTTATGAGAGTACCCTTAGTGGAGGCTGTAGCTAGTCTAGTTCCTCCCACATTAAGTGCTAGGCAGTTTAGTGGAGCCTCATGTGCCGCAATCAAATGTCCTTCTGGAGCTGTACTAGTTCCCGCATGACTACTTAACTCTACTAACTATAACAAAGGTTTGGAGTTTAGTAAATTTATTTTTTTAACATCATCTGTATCCTGCACGCAGGGAACAGGATACAGGGAAGAACCACACAACCTTGTTAATCTAATACTGTATACAAATTCATTATGCACTTTCACACTGTTCATCTAACACATTTAATTTACAAAATAGCTATTCAGTTCCTTTTAAAATTATCTTCTATTTTTGTAATTGCTTTAATATAATATTGTAAACTTGAAAACAAAATTGTTTCTTTTGGCAGGGATGTTGTAAATAGATAAATATTCATTTGGTTGAATAATCAAAATAGTAGATTACCTGAACATGCCCAGTCTTGCGGCTTGGATAAGCAAGTAGGGCATTATTACTGTTTGGACAAACAACACAAAGGCCTTTTGTATTTGGACAAGTCTCAAAAACATGTAACAACTGCGGTTGTGCAGTAAATGTGTATACTTTGATCAGATTTTCTGAAATAACAAATTATATATAGTAAATTATTGACTAGAGCTCAGAATTATAAATACTTTTACTTACCTAAAACCACAACTATCCTGTCTCTTCTCAATTTTACAGCTTTTACAGGGTTATTGAAATCTAAAGAAATAGCTGAATCTTTTTTAAGATCATCCCATATAATTACTCTGTTTGGCGGATATACGGGTGTTTTGCCTCCGCCAACTAGTGCCATGTAATTACATCTAAATAACATTTCTACGTAAGATAGTCCACCCTCTGCGAAATTTTGACGTTCTTTTTCTTTGAGCGGATCGCTATTAAATACTCTAAAGCCATTTTCCGTTCCGCATGCGAAGCATCCTGTAAAATTGTAACACAAAAAATATCAAATAACAGTACAGACAGTCATTAGACAACAAAAATTGCATGTTTTTACTTTCTAGATGTATCATATAATAATGTCATCATTATTTACCTTGGTCCTGATTAAATCCAACATATAAAAGGCCGTTTGCAAAACTGTTTTCCTCTGATAAATTCATGGTCAAATTATAAAATCTTAAATTTATTGCAGAATAACAAATATAAACCTAAATAATCATAGTTCGACTTTGCGGCAACTTGACAGAAACAATAGACAAATACATCAGATGTTGACATTTTAAAAAATGTCAAGATGATAAACAATTTGAGTTTTTTTTAAACATAGAATATAAATTATAATGTTAATCTGTAATTACTAGTATATTCAGGTTTACTTTATTTTTCAGTTAAATATAATTATTTTATGGTACCGGTATGGTATCGTATTAATATTATTGATATTGAAATATTAAAAAATTGGACTGTGGACCTCATATTATATTATTAAGCAGTCGTGCGGTAATACATCTGACTACAAATGCGATGGTTATGGATTTGATTGAACGAATGATTATATTTAAAATATTTTTCCTCCTTTAAGTAAGACAGAGTAAGGCGTTGATTTCAGATATCCAACAATGCCTCAAATTAAGGCGAATAGCGTAATGTGGAAAATAGCGATGTACATGAACGATATTTTCATCCCTACCAAGCTTTTTAGACACATACTCGTACAGAACTGTCACCAAGTCGTGGACGCCCTGAAGTTAGGTTTCCTGAACTTATGCGCATTGTTCACTCAAGAAGAAATTACTCAAAAGTAAGAAAAATCCTAAAATCAAATCTGCGCAGCCGTCTAAAGCTTAATTCAGGACGGCTACAATTTGTTGACCGTTCAGTATGAGTATATATAGTTATGCTTGGTAGAGATGTTTCGATATGCCGTTAACCTTTATCGGTTATTCGCTTATATTAGTTAGTGAATGTTGGATGGCTAAGTTATACCTAAGTATATTTAAGCCTTTTTTCTAAGCATTTTTTGTTCTTCACGACATTCTTGATTTCGCAAAATTGCTTAGATTATAAAAAACACTTACACAAGAGAGTTACACAATAGATTATAGATATTAAATAGATATTGCAAATTTGACTAAATCATTCCTGAAGGACGCAAACCGTTCATTATAATTGAAATCTTAATTCTTTGTCGATGATTAATATTTCACATCTTTTTTTTTCGTACTATAAAATAAACAAAACAAATGATATTGAGAATACTCCAAAACGTAGATACGTATAATACCAACGTATAAACGCGCTGGTGAACAGCGCCGAAACAATGCTGTAATTTCATTTAAGCCCCCGCTGTTAGAAATCTTTGTAAAGCTTTTGAAGTGATTGAATTTTTACATAGGCATTTCAACTCTCGTTCGTTTTGTACTGGTGTAGGTATATAGTTTTATAGGCATATAGATTTTTTTATATTTTTTAAATATTATACTTGTGAGAAGGAAGGAAAATGGATTTGAATGAGAACATTTTCAGAACTAAAATTATCTATACATACAGGCTAACATGTTAATTTTCATGTTTTTTAAAAAGTATTAGACTAGTTACATTAAGTGTAATTAATGGATCGATCTAACCAAATCGTGCACTCCATTAGCCACCACCATAATGATTTCTCGGTCACGAGCGCACAACTGCATCGTTTTATCCGGAGGCAGATGGATGTTTGCTGATCTAATGGCATTTTCAATTTGCATTCAAATTCCTGGTCCGGCATTTCTGGACTGCGATGCCGAATGCTCCAGTGCCCGAATGCTGGTACTAGAATGCCCCGATGCCCCAATCGGATTAACACTAACGACGCACTATTCAGCTATGGTAATACCTACTAGCATTGGTGCTCGTTCTATCGTAAACTGCTCGTGGAAATACGTTTTAAATTAAATATTATATCTCTTTTTTCCCAAGTACTTAGTTAATATATAGATAGGTATGTTATTGTAATTTGTAGTTATTCTATAATCTGTGGTTTATGAAATCTTTGACAGCTCAAACAATATAATTATTTCGCGCGTTTAATAATGCCTATAAAAATATGATAATTTTTATCATAATTTTTTCAATAAGTTCGTCGAAAAATTTGTGAATTATATTAAGTATGCGTTATAACAGATTTTATACTGAAATACAAATATATTTTATACCAATGTGACTTTTAAAATATATGTACGATATTTCACTAATGTATATTAGAGAGGCCGTCGTAAGCAGGTGCACGAGGGTGTGACTGCAATGCGACGATTGTGGGTTCGATCTCGACTTGAAGGAATGAATTATTATTTATTAATGTTTTTAGTTCTTCGCACTGGCACCAAGGCAAAAAGCCCGGTATTGAAGGAACTTCCACCAGTGAAGACGCAATGCCTTCAAAATTCAGTGAAAAATGGGGAACGGAGTGTCTTAACATTAGGTGCCCTTTGTCTCACCTGCTATGTGCGGGATACAGTGTATAACTGACCTATATAAGAACAAATATAAGACATACTGTGAACGTGGTAAAGAGTTAGTATAAATAAGTTGCACCAGCATCAGTAGACTAAACTTTAGTATCTAAGTTTAACAGTTCCACTTGACTTTTACAACAAATATCGAATACAATATTACCCACGAACAACTTCATTAAGGCTTTTCCACTAAATCGAAGAGGCAATTTTCCTGCAGCCTCAGGGTAGATTAAGTAATTATTAATCGTCCTCGGTCCCCGTTGCAATCTCGTCTTTGGCCAGACTATAAAAAACCATACCTAGTACCTACTAATTAATATTGCAGCCGGGGTACACTTTCATTTTGTACTTCCCTTTGTTCCCGGCTATCCGTTTGCGCGGATTATTTCACTTCTCTATAGAGAAATTTTAATGTATTGGAAAGAGTACGACTGTCGGTTATTGTGTTCGATGCACTATACAGTGTAATGGTGGCGAGGTGTTCATTATTTTAATACCTCTTACGCTTTTGAAGTTAAAAATATATATCTTTTATATATAACGCTTATTTCTATTCAACATTGTACTCCTAGTTCTTTACAAAAGGTAATTTTTTTTGTTTTTTTATTCTGATTTTTTTAGGTTCAATCAGATATTTAATATGATAAATGATCAAAAAAATCAAATCAGTTTCCCGCTGTATACTACACACTGCAGGGTCATCTAGTGTTAAGACACTCCGTTCTCTACTTTACATTGCCATTGTGTGTTCAGTGGCGTTGAGTTCCGCCAGCAGCAGCCAGAACGAAAAAATAAAAATATTAATAAATAATAATACATTTCCTCGAGTGGGGACCGAACCCACAACCATCAATACATCTATACAAATTATATCGAAATACTCGAGAAAATTTGCAACAAAATGTTTAATTTAAAACGTATTTCCACGAGCAGTTTACGATAGAACGAGCACCAATGCCGGTAGGTATTACCATAGCTGAATAGTGCGTCGTTAGTGTTAATCCGATTGGGGCATCGGGGCATTCTAGTACCAGCATTCGGGCACTGGAGCATTCGGCATCGCAGTCCAGAAATGCCGGACCAGGAGTTTGAATGCAAATTGAAAATGCCATTAGATCAGCAAACATCCATCTGCCTCCGGATGAAACGATGCAGTTGTGCGCTCGTGACCGAGAAATCATTATGGTGGTGGCTAATGGAGTGGACGATTTGGTTAGATCGATCTATTTGGTATTACACTTAATATTCCATTTCTTCGCTCTGGTGTCGAGGCAAAGCACGGCGTTGAGTTTCGCCACTCAACACGAAATGCCTCCAGAATTCGGCGGAAAGTGAGGAACGGAGTGTTAACACTAGGTTCCGTCTGCCTATTCAAATACTTTTTAAAAAGCAAATGGTAATTTTAATGTAGCGGTATTTGAACCTGTACCTTGAAACTTGGATGTTTGTGTTGTTTTTTTCATAAGTGTTGAAATAATTCTTGTAAAATGTAAAAATAACTAGTGTAGTCTATTTTTATTTTATTTGCAAAAATATTAAATTATTATTATTAAAACAAATAAAAAAAATCTTTAACTCAATTTTTGAACTACTAGCTATGTAAAACTAGGTAGAGAACCTTATTTTTTCTGTGCTCCAAGAGAACGTAGACCTGAATTTGATAATAATTTAGTCTTGTTACCTCATCGTAATCTCAAGAAAAATGGTTGATAGACGAATAACAAAGTGATCCTCTAAGGTTCCGTTTTATAGTTTCCGTTTTCATTTTCAGATAGGTAAGGAACCCGAAAAAATCAAAATGCATTTAAATGATAATTACATTTAATATTCATACTAGATTTTTATTCGAATAGTTACTTGTTTAGCTAAATATGAAATAGTCACATAAAAGTAGGTTAATTCCATTCAAACATTAACTCATTGAGAACATAACCATATTTTCAAGCAGTTTGTACCCGCTTAATGACGCAACTGCCTCGTTAAACATTATAAAATAAAATTTTACATAAAGATACTTGTTTTCAGGATCGTTTTCACTACTATGGATAGCAATTAATTTCCTATTAGAAGTATTTATTTCTGTGGAAATTATTTATTGTATAGTTGAAAATCAAAAGATTTTTGTTATTAACCGTCTTCTGTAAAGAAAGGTTATCAATTCGACTGTATTTTTTATGTTTGTTTGATTGATTTTGACGATTTTTTTTATTTGAAAGCTGGTGCTTCATTTTTTTAATTTAGTCAAAGATTAGGATTGTTTTCAGACTATGAATAGAACTTAATTTNAGTAGGTATTACCATAGCTGAATAGTGCGTCGTTAGTGTTAATCCGATTGGGGCATCGGGGCATTCTACTACCAGCATTCGGGCACTGGAGCATTCGGCATCGCAGTCCAGAAATGCCGGACCAGGAATTTGAATGCAAATTGAAAATGCCATTAGATCAGCAAACATCCATCTGCCTCCGGATAAAACGATGCAGTTGTGCGCTCGTGACCGAGAAATCATTATGGTGGTGGCTAATGGAGTGTACCATTTGGTTATATCGATCTATTTGGTATTACACTTAATATTCCATTTCTTCGCTCTGGTGTCGAGGCAAAGCACGGCGTTGATCACGGCCACTCAACACGAAATGCCTCCAGAATTCGGCGGAAAATGAGGAATGGAGTGTCTTAACACTAGGTTCCGTCTGCCTACTCAAATACTTTTTAAAAAGCAAATGGTAATTTGAATGTAGCGGGATTTTAACCTGCACCTTGAAACTTGGATGTATGTGTAGTTTTTTTTCATAGGTGTGGAAATAATACTTGTAAAATGTAAAAAGAACTAATGTAGTCTTATTTTATTTTATTTGCGAATATATTAAATTATTATTATTAAAACAAATAAAAAAAAATCTTTATCTCAATTTGTAAACTAGCTATGTAAAACTTGGTGGAATTTTAGACAGGTTAGAACCTTATTTTTTCTGTGCTCCACGAGAACGTAGACCTGAATTTGATAATAATTTAGTCTTGTCTTCGCAATCTCAAGAAAAATGGTTGACAGACGGACAACAAAGTGATCCTGTAAGGTTCCGTTTTATAGTTTCCGTTTTAATTTTTAAGGTAAGGAACCCGAAAAAAACAAAATGCATTTAAATGATAATTACATTTAATATTCATACTAGATTTTTATTCGAATAATTACTTGTTTAGCTAAATATGAAATAGTCACATAAAAGTAGGTTAATTCCATTGAAACATTAACTCATTGAGGAAATAACCATATTTTCAAGCAGTTTGTACCCGCTTAATGACGCAACTGCCTCGTTAAACATTATAAAATTTTACATAAAGATACTTGTTTTCAGTATCGTTTTCACGACTATGGATAGCAAATAATTTCCTACTAGAAGTATTTATTTCTGTGGTTTTTTAGTTTTTTAGTTGAAAAGCAAAATATTTTTGTTATTAACCGTCTTCTGTAAAGAAAGGTTATCAATTCGACTGTATTTTTTATGTTTGTTATTGATTTTGACGATTTTTTTATTTGAAAGCTGGTGCTTAATTTTTTTAATTTAGTTTAAGATTAGGATTTTTTTCAGAGGATAGCAATTAATTTTGTACTATAACTATTTATTCTTGTGGAAATTGACAATTCAAAGGTGCTTTTTTTTTAAATTTTTATTTATGAGCCTATGCTCGAGTGGTTTACTAGTAACCTATGAAGAGTTCCACTATTCAGGTTTTAGTTCCATCACCTTCGTCATGCATAACTAACAAACGTGCACGTTCCCTATACCCAATTAGAATATTTTTTTACTACACAGGATTTCGATAGGATAAACAAATGTTTTTTCTTTTCAGAAATCAACATATGAGATTTCATCGTTATTCCAAGTCGTTAAAGGGTTTCATTATCTTTCTTGCCGTTTATGTTCCCTCAGTTTTACCTACTACATAAATATGGCTTGCCTTCAAATAATATGGCTACAAAAATACGTAACCTACTATTCTTTTATTGTTATTACTTACGTATAAAATATAAACATGGTTCGATTTACAGAATAATAAATAGCTATATATTTACAACTAGCGACCCGCTCGCGGCTTCGCCCGCTTGTACAATACAATAATTTATTTTCTTATCTTGTTGTATACTAATAAGCCAAATATTATAAGAATTTTATTGTAGAAGCAAAGGAATGTGTAAGTAACATTTCTTAAATATATCAAATTCAAAAAATAATTAAAACGATTGTCTAACTAGAGAAACGTTTTATTTATTTTTTGATTTACGATTATATTTTTATAATTGTAAAAGTTTTGAATTAAAAATTCATGCATGAAATAAAGATTTCGAAAACAAACGATATTTTTATACGAATATAATTTTTATCGATCAACTTCAACCAACATAAATCAAATTTACTATAATGCTTACACTGGGAGCTGTAATACGTTTAATAATATTAAAATATAATATTATAGGCGGTGGTGGTTCTTCAGAAATGACTTTAACGACTGCGACAGTCCGTCCGAGCACATCACCTATACCCACAACGCTATACAGAAGAATTTTCGTCCATGAAGCAACTTGGAGTACTCCAGATATACTCAGGTCTAATTATGCTAGACGAAAAAAATGTAAGTAATATTAAGGAATCGTAGCATTTTCAGACCAGCCGTGGCGCAGGGACCCAAGCGTGCGACAAAATGTGGCTTCGCGAGTGGTAATCGACTCGCAGAAATGAAATATTAAATATTTTCTTTTATTTCTCTGACAACGAGGCAAAGAGCGGCGTTGAGTTCCGTAGCTCTATACGCAATGCCTACAGAATTTGGCAGTAAGTGGGAACGCAAGTGAGTCTAAACACTAGGTTCCCTAAATTCCCTCTGCCTACTCTGCTATACACGTCATACAGCTTGAAGCTATCGAAAAACTATACAATAGCAAAAGAGTTAAATATATATTTATTTAAATTAATATTATCATTTCTTGGCACGCAGAGCCTCCAGAATTCAACGAAAAATGAGGTTACACTACGTTCCCTACCTGCTGTGTGCAGGATGTAGCCTTAACCTGTTTTTTTTTAAATTTTAAGGATTGTGTATAATTTAATAAATTATATTTTTCAGCAAATTCTTTCTTAAACAATTGGGATATGTGGTGTCAATATCAACCAAAAGCGAGCGATTGGAAAGATGCTGTCCAAAAGTAAATAAATACAATATATTTTCAATTTACTTATTTCATAATATTATAACTATTTATTTAACTATAAATCTAATTTATAATAACAATGAAATTCATTATAGAAAACTTTTAGTATTCAAAGTCACGTGCAAGGAACTGTACACGCGACTGATTGTGGGCTTGACGCCTACCCGAAAAAATTAAATACTTATTTCAATTTATATTTTTGTGGCATTGAGAAAATTCGGCGGAAAGTGGAGAACGGAGTGTCGGATAGCATCGCGATGGTAGTAAACTCGACCCCACTTGAGAAACTATTATATTTGACAAAATATATTTTTTGAAAAGGCATAAAAACTTGATATACCGAGATTTGACTACACGTCTTGGAAACCGCCCAAGACTATATTTAATATGTTTTCATTTCCTCTGGGTTCTACCAATTAACAGTTAATATCTAATGTGGCTGAAATTTACGGATTTTTACCTTGGTACTAGAGCGAAGAAATGAAAATATAATAAAAAACAATTCATTCTCTCGAGTAGGAATAGATCTTACACCCGTCGGCCCCCTTACAGTCACACCCTTGTGCCCCTGTACCACGGCGACCTCCATGTAGTTTCTCATTATAATTGCGTAATTTAAGCTAAAAAAATATGTATAGTAGAAACACTAACTGACTAAATTTAGTTAAATGCTAAAAAATACAAAGATTTGTTTTTTATTTATTCCCAGATATTATTATGATTTACATTTAAATCAATGCAAAAAGTTTAAGTATAGTGAATGTAATGGAAATGAAAATAATTTTGAAACACAGGAAGATTGTGAACAACTTTGTAAAGGTATTATTTTATTGTTAAACAAATGCTAGAAATTATATGTATATATTTTTTTGTATTTTAAATTACTCGCCATATTCGGTAGGCAGTGCGAATTTACATACACCATAAAAAAAATAGCCCCACGCTGGAAATCTAGTGTTAAACCACTTCGTTCTCCATTTCTTGCTGAATACTAGAGGTTGAGGAACTCTACGCCGCACTTTGCCTCGACATTTCTCGAGAAATGAAAATATTCAATATTTAATTTCCTCGATTGGGAATCCAACCCAAAACCTCTCGCGTTTTTCACTTCGTGCCCCTGCGCCACGAATAGCCTCTACATACACCATCCTGTTTTATTTTTTAATTTTCTTAATAAGTTAAAAAATATATAATAAAAATGTAGATTGTATCTATTTTATAATTTAGGTGTGATCAGCTCATCAATATTTACTGACGACAAAAATTACAAAAATATCTGCAATTTGCAACCTCACACGGGCATGTGTTTAGCGATGTTTAATAGGTGAGCGTCTTTTACTTAATTTTTGAAAGGAAATTTCTTTATGGAAATTTCTTTATTAAAAAATAAAGAATTTGGAAAATATTGACCTCAGCACATCTTGTTGTCTTCTTACACGAGGAAATGAAAATAAATCATTCCCTCGAGCGAGAATCGAATACACATCTATTACATTTACAGTCGTACGCTGTTCCACTGTATCATAACAGCTTTATCTTAATATTGTACACAAATTATTTCAGATATTATTACGATATAAATGAAAAGAAATGTAATAAATTTGTATATGGTGGTTGCGGAGGAAACATGAATAGGTTCGATACTGAATTTTCATGTATGGAGATGTGTGCAGAAACTAATAAAAATAAAACAACTTACAACACTTGTGTATAAAGAAAGTAAAGTGTGTAGCTTAATTAAATTAATACATTGGAAAGTTAGTAATTACTTTAAAAAAATACAAACCTATTATGCTTAAGATTTTCCGCGGCAGATCTGAGTTTATCTATAGGTACCTATGTTTTTGTATATATATTTTTTTAATTTTCTTTAAAAAGAAAAGTTTAAGTTAAAAAAAAAACCTAAGTAAAACCCCGTAATATACGAGTATTGTATCTTCTAAAATTTAAACTGACTTCTATGGTGTTCAGTTAACAACAGTTCAACTGCAACAATTTTCAGAGCGAATGAAAATTATTTATTACCCCGAATGGGAATCGAACCCACAATCGTCTCGTTTTCAATCAAACAATAACAGATAGATTTATACCATTTAAAATTATCTTTAGTAGAATGAGTATTTATAATTGAACCAAATTGAATTATTTGTACCGAGGTGAGCCGCCATCTATCAAGCTTTGCCTCAGCAGGTGTGATCCGTTGTGATTGATTTTTTGTTTGCCTTAGGCGAATTAACGGCGACGCCAACTCTAATAGCTGGATCGATTACCTTTATATATAACAAGATTTCCTGTGATTTTCTTAGCTTTTCGTTTTCATATGAAAAAATCCTCAGAAAAGTAAATACAATTGTAAATCATACATTTTATTTAGGTAGTATAGCCATTAAATAAAAAAAAATATCTTCAACTTTCCCTTATTACAAAAAAAAAAGTTGAAAATAACGTTAATAGCTAAAATCTGGTATTAAGGAAATGAGCAAACTTAAAAATCTTCGCAAAAAGTTCCCACAGTTCAAACTTTTGGACCGGCAAATTCTTTGTCTATATTTAACTTGAAGTTAAAATAAAAATATTTGAGCTACGGTTAGCGGACTCGCAATTACTGGGGGACCCGGGCTTAATCCACGCTCCGACGAAGAAAAACTCCCCTAATTAATAGTCGAGCTGGATTAATTAGAGAAGACATGGCGGGCTCTTACTATTGGGTTTTTTTAGTTTTTGACAGATGAAATTAGTTCCACAGTGCGGTTTAATGAAAAACTATGGTTTTGCATGTCGACTGCACATTTTGCATAAAGTTTTTCAAACATTTTCGAAATTCTATTATATATGTTTTTTCATATATATATATATAAAAATACGTATTTAATGTAACTCCTGACATCGTCGTTCACCATTAGCAGTCTTTCTTTCTAATAACGTATTTAAATAATGAAAAAAAAACGGCGTCACATTTTTCAGAACACAAAAAATCCTAGTGTCCAGACACTCTGTTCTCCCTTTTTCGAATGAATTGTGGTCAAAAGTGGCGGAAGTTGAACATCACGCTATATTTTACCAATCTGAGAAAATGAAAATAACCGAAACAATCATTCTTCCAAGAGGGATGTGAACCCACACTTCTATTACAGTTAGACGTTTCCCCAGGACACTGTACCTCCTCCTACTGATGTCCTCAAAAACTAAATATTATATTAAATAAGTATAGAATAGTATTTAAAAATCAGCCAGTCGATCTCTATTTTGAAACTTGCGGTAAAATATTTCTCAGATTGGCTTAAGCCATCAACATGGAGATTGGGGGGGAGGGTTTACGGCGTCATTGGTGCTCCCCGATTTTTTAGTGTCGCCTCGGGCGCTTTTGCAGTGTCAGTAATTGGAGTCTAATTTATCGCGCGCCGCCGCGAGATTTATTGGCAAAGGATAAACACTGTTTCTGTACTCATACAAATTGCAAGCCTTCCACGATAACGTTTTATAGCCGCGTATACGCGTAGTAACACCAGATATTTATTATCTGTTGCGCAATGCAGAGCACAGAGTAGCTTTTGTTCTTTTTTTTTTTTAATTTTGTATATACGAATGTTTTAAACAACGTACCAGATGCTACTCGAACAACAGATAAAAAATGTCACTACATTAAATTTATAACGCAATTTTTAGAGCGCCATTGAAACTAAACGGAAATAAATGAATATCAATGTATTACAACAAAAATTTTATTATCGGTACATAAATAATAACTAGAAAATATATACAAAATATAAAATATATAGCTAAGTGTATCACCCGAACAATTTACGCCAACGCCATCGGCATTTCGAAACGTAGAAAATCGATTTTATTATTTTATATTGTAATCAGCGCATTCGGTCGTTAATTCTTATCTTCCTTTATATTTAGAGCCGGCTATGGCCTGCAAAGTGAAGAAATGTTTTAGAGCGTTGAATATCTTCGCGTAATACTTGACTGATGTTACCGACGTTTCAGATTTAAACCTCCTGCACCTTATTTTTCTGCCGCCTGAAATTTGGACAGTCCTTTGCTTATATGGAAACCTAATTTAAAAAATATATATGATTCCAGGTCTTGATATTTACATGTCCTTACCATCTCGTATCGCATCTCTTCGTTGATCCTTTCACACAAATCGGTGGGTATGTCGTTCTCTGTTACGTCTTGCAACACGTATTTTAGTTCTGAAGTCCTGGAAAATTTATATATAAAGTGTATATGAGAAACTTGTATGAATTCGTTTTGATAAATATTTCAGTTTAATATAGTTTAATTAATTTATTTCTGCTGAAAATCCATTGAATTCGAAACGCAATTCGAGTTAGTTATTAATTAAAGGTTTTTTAACGCAAAAACTTGTTTTCTCTAATTGTAACATCGTCTACAATAATACGTGTAGATACAAATATGTATAAAACTAGCTATCTGCTCGTGGCTTCGCCCGCTGAACGACACAATTATTTATTTAATAATAAGAAATATTTTTTTTTATTACAATTTTATTATTATAGACACTCTAGAGCTAATGATAAAAAAGGGTTTAAAAAACCTTGCAAAATAACTTTACATCTATTTTATCAAATTTATAGAAAAAAATAAAAATATACAATTCCTGCTAAAAATCTATAATACAATTTAAATCCTATACTTATCGAATTATTCGATAGTTACGTAAACAATACATAACGTTGAACGTGCAAAATCGATTTCTGCAACAATATTCCGATTGATAACCTTTACGTGCAACACACGTGATAATGAACGTGTCGCAGCCAGGTTAGGCCAACTATTTCAAAAACCAATTAGCGCCCAACAAGCCATTAAAGCCAAGGCCTCTTTTGTATGGCTGATTTATAATTACAATATGTTATTATAAATATAATTATGATTTTCATTAACTATTTATAGACAACATTTAATCGATAGAAAAATAATCGATTAACTTTTAATTACAATTTTTATCATGATGAAGTAATTTCATAGGTACCTGGCAGATTCCACTGTTTTCCATTAAAAACGTATATAAACCTAAAATTGGGGCCTGACAGAAAACTTGCGTTTACTTGGTAATGGATTCAATTCTTACTTAGGGGAATGTTTATATTTATTTTATTTTCTACGGTCTCACAAAGAGCGGCGTTAAGCACAGAATACTTCGAAAAAAAGGATGAAAGTGGGAGACGGAATAAATATAATATCACTAGGTTCCCACAGTACCCCACCAGCCTCAATCAAAACAAGTCTCTGTAGTTTTAAATTGAGTCAAAATGATGTTAAAAGCGAACACACGACGAAAATCAATCCCTACACTGATCGAGTAGGTATCTCAAGTAATTATTTTCAGAAAATTGGAGGACACAAAATAGTAGTTGAGTGTGTAATATTGGAAATTTTAATTAAAAGTGAAAAGGATGAATTCGGCGTTGTTGTTACACGGCTAGAACTAAGTAAATATAAAAATAACGATTACGTGCCAATGGTACGCCTTGATTTACATAGGCAATCTTTATGTTTGTCCCTGCAAACCATCTGAACTGATTTTAATTGGACTTTCATTGGAAGATAGAGGAAATTTGGGAGCAACATATTGGCTATTTTTTATTCTAAATTTCTATTGGATCAGGATGTATAAACACACCAAAAAAACCGCGACTAACGCCCAGATGGACATGAAATAACCATTTTTTCCCTTTTTTGCGACCAAAATCAAATAACATTATAAAACGTATTACAACTAAAATAACCAACGAATTTTCTGTAAATTAAGGAAAAATAACTATATCGTTCAGGCGTACGAAGCCGCAGACGGGTCGCTAGCTATAAATATTTATTTTAGATATAAACTTAGAACTGTGGTTTTCAGGCTGAAATTATGCAGCAGCTTCACAATGGCTAAAGAGATTATTCTTAGTCATTTTTCTGATCATCACGCACCTCCAATAATTATTTCATTAAACAGTAGTAAATTAAAATATTTTTTATAAAATAATAGTAAATTAATATTTCTTACTGTATATATATGAGCATATACGCGCTAGTGGCCCGTCGCGCTAGATAAGGGGCGTCTTCCTTTCCACCAAAATTATATTCGATAGCTTCCTGTTTACTGCACCGAGATACGACGTCGTCGTCAAATTTGCACCACTTATAAGCAAATATGTTTTATTATATAATATATATATATATTTAAAATTTATGGGTTTCCGCTTAATTTCAGGGCAATGCTTCTAGAATTTGGCAGAAAGTGGGGAACGGCTGTATCTAAGTGGGAACGTTTCGTCTTAACACTAAGTTTCCAGGTTCTCTCTGTCTACCCTTGCTAAATGCGAGATAGAGTTTAGAGGATAGAGTAGAAATTAAAACAATAATAAATTAGAGCTGTTCCCCATTTACGATTCCATTTTAAGCTTAGAGAAACTAATACTGCCCTCGAAGTTTGGACTACGAGAAAATCTATATTTTTATATAACGATTCCAACGAAATAACTTTAAAATCCACAAATGGTATACACTTTAAAAAGCCCAAATTGTCCCAGACGGCATCCTAACAATCTACAACGTTTATATAAAATATGTTATTTTAATCTTTGTATTTCCTTTATATGAGAGATATATATAGTATTTTATTACTATTAGTAAATAGGCCAATCGTAGTGTAGGGGCACAAGTATGTGACTGTAAACGCGACTGGTGGTGGGTTCGATCCCCACTGGAGGAAATGAAGTATGCATCCAAATTTATATTTTCTTTTTTCTGTTCTGATGTCGAGGGAAAATTCGGTGGAAAATGGAGAACGGAGATTCTGGGGAACCGTAAGTTTTATCTGCCTATCCCGCCGTGTGCGGGTTCCAGCGTGAAGCTGATTTAATTCAGATCTTTTTTATCATTATAACATGTAGTATGGCTATGTTCCTTCTCTACGAAAGTTGTTTATTTTATGCGATTAAGCAGCAAAATTATAATCTTAATCAAAACAGTCTATCAAAACATATCAAAAACGTCCTAACTAAAAGAGGTCAATATAATATTAACTATAATTAAACTTTACATGGGAAATTTACAGATAGACTAGTTCAGTTAATAGATTATTACCTTTCCGTCTCCCTTGGGGTTAACAAACACGACGTAATGGCCGCCGTGATTGTCGCCGGAGTGTACGAGCACCGCGTGTAGAGTGTAGTGGGCGGGACTCTTGGGTACTTCTTGCAAATACTGATCCAAATTGATCTCTTCGAAGAATTCAAATCTAAATGTATGCAGAAAAATAATATAACGAAATTTCATTATAGCAACTTTCCTTCTTTCCTTCCGCTTAATAACCGGTGTCTATTTTATCATAGAAATATTTAAGCCATTTTTTTAGCTTCACGCTCCCTTATATATATAGCAGGGTATATGGGTAGGCTGAGGGAACCTAGTGTTAAGACATTTCGTTTCCATTTACCGTCAAATTTGCGTGAACTATTGCGTGTTGAGTGGCATCTCTATACCGGGCTTTGTCTTGTTCCCAGAGCGAGGAGTTGAAAATAATAAATAATTAATTCCAGCAGGAATCGAACCCACAAGCGTTTACATTCACACATCGCGGTCTCCTAAATCTAATTAAATACATAATTATATAAAACCACCAAATCCTTCATGTATTCCATTCGTAAATTGAAAGGGGTTGGTTTACCGATCATTAAATTTGACTGAGGCGTCGCACTTGGGGTCGTACTGGAACCGCATCAAGTGCAAGTGTAATATTGGCGGAAACACGTCGAAACGGACGCCCTTCTCCGCCTCCTGAAGCCCGTGCTCGCCCGCGTCGTATTTGTTATCGCCGTCGAGCAACTCTATACTGATGTAGTCTTTGAATGATTCGTAAACTGAAAAGATAGAGTCAAATTGATAATCTCCTTTTGTAAAAGGTAAACTCCTGTAGAAGTCGGTTAATTATTTCCTTAAATTATATAATGAGGATGTCACGGTGAGAATGAAGAAGAACGTGCTCTGGTGGTTAGGGCATGTCGAATGAAGTGATGAAAGAATGGGACTAAGGTTTATGAATAAATGTGTGGTAAGGGAGATAAGGTGGATCTTGCTGGACCTTCGATGAATGATACTGGAGGAAGGTTACGTAACAAGCACGAGGACACTTCGATAGGCAAGTATGCATATGAAGAGGTTGATGATACTGAATGAGGTGAAAGAGGTATGTAGACGCCGTAGCGTTTGCTACTCTATTTTTTCTGGCTACTCCGCTAGGGATTCATCATGATGCTAAAAAAATCTGATATAATTATCCATGTATATATCCATGTTTATGATGGAGGTTGATACCGTCGTGAAGAAGAAGAATAGAGTTTAACTGTACAAAATATATGTAATTCATAGTCAGATCTTCAATCGGGGGAATGATTTTTTAAACGTTTTGATAAAACACGGCGTTTAATTCCACCTGTAAACATTCTTACTTGTATTCTTTTATTTAAATAAAAACATCATTAAAAGTAAGAACTCCATAAAAACGCAAAGAAAAAAATAATATAATTAGAACGTCGCAAATGGACACAAAAAGAGTTAAATTTTTGTTTCAATTTTAAGACGCATTTCTTCCTTTTGTGATGTAGCTTTGAAGATAAATTAAATTTAAATGTAAAAGAGAAAGTTTAATTGACCGTACTCGTTGTACATTTTAAGTAAAATTTGGTACTTATTCAATTTTTTTTATTGCTTTGTTTTTAAGGAACCAAGAGGTGTTAAGACACTCCGTTCACATTTTTCACTGAATTCTGGAGACATTGCGTCTTGAGTGGCAGAATTCAATACTACTATTTTGCCTCGCAAAAGAAAATAAAAAAATATTAAATATTTCATTTCCTCGAGTGGGAATCGAACCCTACTCCTCCTCCACAACGCTGCCCCTACGCCACATCTGGCCTTTTATTTATTGTAAAATGAAAGAAAAACTAAACTCACTATTATTTTTTCCCTTAACACTAAGTTGAATATCATAAAAGGTTTCGACGCGCGTGCTCGTGCAATTCACATTCTTACATTTGATGAAAGATGTCATCTTTCCTTCAAACAATTTGGGCACTGTGCCTTCAACCACAGTGCCTTTCATCTTATTTTCTAATTTATCTAAAAGTACCTGTAATTTTTTATTTACTATATTATTTTAGCTTCACTCTTTAGCAATTAGAACCTATTGTAAAAGCACTTCTATTTCACTCTCCGTCCAAATTAGAAACACTCTGTGTTTCTTTTTCTTATTGGAATCTATTTCCATTTTTTTATCTACTCACTCTTCCTACAAAGTCAAAGTAATAGAATAAATGGCGAATTTTATCCGACCAAATCGGGGGAACAAAAAATATTTTAAAATCAACCATTCCCTTGAGTTAAAGTCGAAACCGGTGCAATCCATTGACCATTATGTACTGTCTGTCACATACAAACATAGATAGTAAAAAAGCAAAAGAATTTACTACTTAAACATAAAAAAATAAATTAATTAAATCAGCTTCACGCTGTATCCCGCACACAGCATGGTAGGCAAAGGGAAACTCACTAGTTTAACACTTTAAGATACTCCGTTCTCTAATTTCTGCCGAATTCTGGAGGCATTGGGTGTTGAGTAGCAGAACTCAACGCCGCGCTTTGCCTCGAGACCAGAGCGAAGAAATGGAAATACATAAATAAATATATCACTTCCTCGAGTAGGGATCGAACCCACACACGTGGCGTTACAGTCACATCCTAGTGCCACTACGCCATGACGGACCTAAAAATATATCAAGATAAATTATAATTACACGTAAAAATTCTTGAACGTCATGCTGCATAAAGGAATCTAGGGTCTCCCAGCCGAAACTTTTTGTTAATATTTTTGTGGCGACCGGTTTGTCCGAAAATTGCAAATCATAGAAAACTCTTTGGAGAGCAAACGCGACGGACCTCGAACTATCATCTCCAACTGTTGGTATTTTGTATACTGCTTTGCGCAGCACATTTGTGAAGAATAGGGTTTGTAAGAGGGAATTCATGTAACAAGTAGCACCTTGATTTTTGAGGCCTGGAATATATATTTATAAAATTAATTCAATTGGTTTGAATTTATAGATCTTTAGTAAATAATATTAAATATTATATAAGCACATTAAGAATCAGAAATTAATATTTTAGTTGAATAAGGTATGTTTTTGCTTATGTGTAATGGAATGGTTGCAAAGAATTTAGAGATGTGTTACTCCATACAAATTAAATGTAAAAAAGATCAGAAAAAGATTAAGAAACCATCGTTTGTAATCAGAAAAATGTAATTACATCAGGACTAACTATTAATTTTATATTTTTTAAAAATAACCAATATATCCCGTATGCTTTTTTGAATCCCATGATACGCCGTGCGGAGCCTCTGCGACGACGTGGGCTTCTATAGTTATAGAATCATCTTTTATGAACCCATTGTCGGTATCCAATAAATCTTTCCATGATATGAAGTGTGCGAAACCCCAGTCATCCTCTTTGCTGATGATTAAGACCAGATAAATTACCAAATATATATTTAGGTTTAATATTGATTCAAGTACAATAGTTAAGCATATTTCTAAGCCTATGTCTTCACCTCCGTGGTCAAATGGAAAAATTAAGTTGTATTTGAAATTACACTGAACGCAGATACAATGACTCACATTGAACCTAAAGACGATAAATGGGCTGTCCATCACAATATTTTTTAAATTAGTATGTATGTAAGTATTTTTTTAACGTAGTTCCTGAGATTAGCGCGTTCATTCAAACAACCACTTCAGCTTTATAATATTAATATAGATTGAATGGTTGTATAGGAATAACATACCAATGGTACATATGATGCAATTTCCTACACAAATGTTCTCCATCATGTTTGTACGAAAGAAGTTTCAATTCTCCGAGGCCATAACAAGACCACCCAGGAGAGTCACACTCGCCGTTGCATTGAAGAAAAATCCCGAGTGCCTTTTGTGGCTGACGGTCGGGCGTGGTGGTGTTCCGAATGAGGACTAGAATCTTCCACGGCAGGCACCTCACGTAGCACGGCGGAGATAAAACTTGTTCTTTCAGTTGACTAACATTTTGGACCGTGTAACGGAACGTTGCCTCAGCGCGTGCTATATCTTCGTCGTCCTTGAAAATATTCTAAAAATAATTGTAAAAGTATTATTATTAAATAGTAACTAAGAATACTGATAATTATTTCTATTATTGAAGATATTCAATGTTTTTTTTTGTAGTTATGTTATTTACATATATAAATATATATTATATAATTATACTGGTATAAATATACTTTTGCGTCAGCAATGGAAAAAATTAAAGTAATAAAACAAAAGTTCACTGTATTGGCTTGTAGTGTATCGGCTGTTGCATTTTCCGCGCTGCCGGCTTCGAGCATTTTCCAACAATGTGGTTGAACTATGGAAAATAAATCGTCGGTTAAATAATGGAGGCATTTTCATTTAAATACGTTTCATTATTCGTTTGACGTATCTCTTTTATTACGTATTATATGCGATCTTACCTCACTTTATATTATAGTACATGTTGGTTAAGTATCAAAAAATATAAAATAATTTTACAAATGAAAGACCGATGACGTTAGTGACAATTTGATTTTTGCGTGACAGTTGTTGTGTTCGAAATTTAAATGAGGATGAATACTTGACTATTGTACAGTATTAGAATATCTACAGAATTAATATAAACGAAACCAAACGTATATTAACTACTAGTACTAGTAACTTGAATTGATTGTTATATCAATTATGTAATTATAAATTAAGGTTTTGTTTAAAAAAAACTTGCTGAAAAAACAAACTAGCTTGTCTTTTTAGCTATTAATGTTATTTTTTATGGAAAAAGGCAAGTTAAATGAGCGTACGGGTCACCTGATGGTGAGTGATCACCGCTACCCACGGCCACGCATAATTCCAGAAGAGTTACATATGTGTTGCCAGCCTTTATGGTGGAGATAGATGCGTTTTTTGAAGGTATCTAAGTCAGTTCGATTTAAAAAAAAATTTTACGCGGTATCTATCTGTACAAGTAAGTATATTATTACATTTTTAATATTATAACAACGTTAAACGTTAAAACGTTTTATTAAAGTAACCATTTTATTTTACAAATCTAGTTTTAAATAATACTGTATTTTTACAATTAAACACAAAAATCTTTTAATTGGCTTGTAGCTTACGACGTACGTGTGCTAAGTAAAATGTACGTGTAAACTGTTCTTCTCTGAGACGACGATAATTCTACTCTACGAGTGAAATTTAAAGAGCTCGCAAGCGGTCGCTCTCTGTTCACCAGATATTAATTAAATCCCGAGCCATCTCGTGAAGACATTCCATGTTCAGAGATTGACAGACAGATGCTGGGGATCCTTAATTAAAATTTCTAAATAGCCTCCTTATTAAAGACAAATTATGCAAACATATTAATTATGAAGGCTGACACCGTTATAAGAGCTTCCAAGGCACAAAGACATGAAATATTTATATAGAAGTTATTATTAAATATATTATAGTAGATAAAGAAGCTGTGTTATTGTATTTGGACAAAGCTTTAGCAGTCTATATTATGTTTTGTTCTTATAATCATGAATTTTTATTACTTAAATTTAAATGAAATCTTCATCTACTTAGAAGCACAATTAACGATTTTAAACAATAATCTTAAAATATATTATACTCGCAAAAGAGTAACTAAGTTTTAGAACCAGAGAAAACTGAGAGTGACTGTAACAGGTGTAACAGGTTCGATTCTTACTCGGGCAAATGAAATATTCAATATTTTTCATAGATAGATAATATATTCTTCATTAGTAGAGGCATTCTTACAAATAATTCTCCGTAATGATCCGTTCGAATGCGAATGTTTCCATTAACGTTAATGTAGTTAATCATTGTGTCTCTAATAGCGGATCGAGTTCCCTATAATCTCGATTTGTCCTCGCTCGCTTGGTTACGGTTTGCGATAGAAAATACTTAACTAATTTATTAAAGATGGCTGCCATGTATAGTTGCTTAATACATATTAGGGAATTGTATTGAAAAAGAAATTCTTTAGAGTTAAACAACTATGTTTAAGGTAAGTTCATTTTATCTCAAGCTAAAATGCGAAAAAAATTGCTGATAAAATATTTTATTATTTTTATTTTTGTCCCAGTCTGTTTATTTTACTTGATATATAAAGAAATCAGTATTACCACTTACGCTTATACAAAAAAAAAGTATAAGCATAGTTATGATGATAATAAATTAAGCATGACAAAGATGACAAACATATATTTTTAAAGTAAGTTATATAAATTGCTTTGAACATTTTCTTTGAACATTTTCATTGCTTCACATTTTTCGCCGATTATTCTAAAGGCATCCTCGAGAGGCATTCCGTGTTGAGTGGCAAAACTCCACGCCACGTTTTTCCTTGGTACCAGACCTAGAAAATGAAAATATTGAATATTTCATTCCCTCGAGTAAAAATCGAACCCACAACCAGTCGCGTTTACGCGTTCGTCTCCTGCGTCATAACTGTTAACATGTTTCTTTATAACAAAAAATCAATATAAACATTCAATTCAATCATTAAGCCAATTTAAAATTTAAAAAAAAACACAGAAGAGAACAGAACAAACAGACATATTAAATAAAAAGTACAAACAAATAAGGGAAAGAGACGTTTCCGCCACGCCACTTAACTATATATAAAAAAAGGATATAAAAGGAATCCGAGAGACTGTAACAAGGCTCGCTAATTAGCTCCCTCTATATTTTTCCCCTATTATTTTCACATTTGCATACGTACACGTGCCTCGCTACGTAGCGTCTTTGTAGTTTGTGCGCGAATGTCCCTTTGTTCGTACGCCTTGATTATTATTACGTTCGGCTACATTTTAAACATAATATAGACGTACGAGTATGAACAAAGGCTTATTACTGAGATTGCATTAATAGAGACATTTTCTGTGTTACTTTTTACTTTGAATTTACTTTGGTTGTTTGTTCTTAGTTTATTCAATTCTAGGGTTTATTTTTTGTTTAATGTTTATATTTACTTATTTTAATAAACCAGTTAATGCTGGAGTATGATTTCCACTGAATTCTGGAGAAATTGCTAGTTGAGTGGCAGAACTTAACGCCACGTTTTGTCTCGATACCAGCGCCGAAATGAAAATCTATATAACCTCGAGCGAGAATGTGTGAGAAACGAATCCACAACCTATAGCGCTTACAGTCGAAATACCCCTCCCCCTCTTTTTTCCCCCAGTCGTAGACTGGCCTAATAAAAAAGGTTTCATAATATAAATTATTTGGGAACTGCGAGAAATGCTAATATTAAAATACAAACCTGTGTTCATTTTCCCTTCATACCTATTCTAAATTGTAATAGTAATAACATTCCAAATAATCCGGAGGATTGTGGAAGGGGATTAAATCTTGACTTCGTTGTAATTGAAACAAGGTTCCTGTGAGATCCGATTAACTGTAAATGATGCTGACGCGACCCCATTATTGAGGGGGATGTTTTCGTCAGATATTCAGAAATGTCGAAGATGAATTTTATTTCCATTGTATTTTGGCATTTTCTTTGATATTTCTATTATTGCTAATTTAAAAAATATAAGCAAAAAATACTCGTATAGTTTTAATATCTTTCAGGAGCTAAAAGCTTATGCCTGCATTATGTAAGTATTGTTACTTATATATCACAGTTAATGCTTAATATTTTCATTTCTTTGAAGAAAAATAATAAAAAAAAAATATCACATTATTACCTACAAGTATCTCATAATCGTCAAAACAATAATATTATTTTAGCAGAATACAGAAAAATACGCCCGACAAAATTGGCTTGTGAAAAATGATTGGGCGAATAAAATTAGCTTTCTCATCTTGAAATCGCGAAGATAGCTGAAAATGTGATTCCATTCGATGCCAATCAGACTTGCTCATTTGTTGCCTGGTCGGGCGACGTTTTAGTGTTGGCGTGAAAATACTGAAGACATTAGTAACTTGGACTTCCAGGTTAATATTCTTGAACTAAAAAAAAATATTGATGAAACTAATTTAGTTAATTATTGGAAATAATAAAACTTATTCTTATCATCCTACCTACTTATAAAAGTAAGTATTTATATAAGGTGTTGTTTACGATCATAAATTAATTTCAAACATTATACATATATTAAGTGTAGTTTTCGAAGGAAGGTCCATTCTAAATAGGCATATATTACTTATATCTATATACTAATATTTTCAATGAGACTAATTGTGGCTTTTGTGTCCACAAAATTGTGACTGCAATAGGACAGGTAGTGGGTTCGATCCCCACTCGAGGAAATAAAATATTTAATATTTTTTTTGCTCTAGTGTCAAGACAAAGCGAGTTGAGTTCCGCCATTCAACCGAATGCGGAATACAGAGTGTTTTTTTTAATTTTATATATTTTCTATATATAGTGTGTTTTATTTTATTTATGTAATTTTATTAATAAGTGCAGTGCACTTTATATAGCTCGATCTCGTTCGATAGAGCCAGCCTTAATTTCCTTTGGGAGGTCCGAGAGATAGTCAGTTCTCACTTCTTATCAATAGCAGAAACTCAATTAGTAACAATATAATGTGATATGGAATCAAGTTATCGAAGAATGTAAAGAAAATGAAGCTGGATAGTGTGAGTGTAATAAAGCATACACTATTCTATAAGATCGGTTAAGCGCGAGTTGACTCTATAATACGAATATTTTTTTTCGATTTTTTCGTATATTTGTACTGAAAGTTCTCAATTCTTGCCAAATTTCATAATTGTAGATCCACGTCCAATTTTCATACAAAATCGCTAATAACAATAGACGGAATTGCGTTGACTTAGTTACCTGCTTGATACCTAAACGTGACCTCGAGATAAATGGTCTTGACAGACAGAGAGATGGACAACAAATTGATACTATAAGGGTTCCGGTTTTACAATTTGAGGTATGGAACCCTAAAAAGTAATAATTAAAAAAAACCTCTTAAATATTTCGGAATTTTGCCGCAGCCGTTTCTTATGATTTATAGACGCAAATACCCAGGATTTTCTTTAAAAGCGAACACGATTACATCGATCGTCGTATCGGGACCATTGAAAGGCACTTACAAGGCCGTCGCCGTCGGAAGCCTTGTTCATTTCTTTCGAATGAGTGTCGATAGTATGTCCTTTACAATGTTCTAAAGAATGGATGGCTTGGAAATCGTAAATGTTTAACATTTTACAATAAATTTACTAGATGTGTCTATAGAAGATTATTAAGAATAGTCTTCTTAATTCTTCGTACGTATTTCTTAATAGCTTATTAAAGAAGATACGATATGACAACAAATAATATTATTTTTTATATTAAAAACCATTTGTAAAACTTATTATACTGACTGACTGACTCAACTCTGTAAATCTGTCCGTGTATAAATACGAGCCTTAAACACTATTAAATAGTCTTTAATAATATTTATATATTTATATTTACGAGGATTAAAGTACTTCTATGGTGATCTAATATATCCCATTCCTTCCTCAACTATCAAAAACCAAATCTTCACTTCGAACCACTATTACTGGAGATAAGTGCGCTCAACCTACCAAACAACAAGTACCTGCTACCTCAAAACAGAACCTAAAGGAATCTAAAGCACAATTCTCTTTCTCTCTATTTCCTTTATTCCTATAATTCTAAAGTCTCTTCCTCTACATTCTAACTCGACTCGTCACTAGGTACCTACAAGTAACTCAATCCCGTACAAATGGACGCTCGTGGCCGCGGTATAGCGTTACAGAGGCGACATCGGACGTCCATTCCCCCGGGCTAAGGCGTTAACTCAATTGCGACCACAATTTTTCCTTTCGCTTCAAGCTTCGAACGTGATATGAGAACTGTGTAGAATCGCTTGTATCGTTGAATGGTGATTGTTATTTTTTATTTTTTTTCTGAAAAAAATGGGTTGTGCATTATTTATTATATCTAAAGATATAACTTATGTTTTACTTGTTTTTTTTTCTGTTTTTATCCTAAAATATTAAAAAAGTTGTAACTTTAAATTTATTTTTATGTATTTCATATTTTCACTGCTTCGTTCTGTTAGATTCTGCCACTCAACACACAATGCCTCCAGAATTCGGCAGAAATTGGGAAGTGGAGTGTCTCAACACTAGACTTCCTTTGCCTCACCCTGCTACATGCAGGATACAGCGAAAAAAAAATTCTTCATATCATTTCNAAATGGGTTGTGCATTATTTATTATACCTAAAGATATTACTTACGTTTCAATTGTTTTTTTTTTCTGTTTTTATCCTAAAATATTAAAAAAGTTGTAACTTTAAATTTATTTTGATGTATTTGATATTTTCATTTCTTCGCTCTGTCGTAATGCTTCCAGAATTCGGCAGAAATTGGGAAGTGGAGTGTCTCAACACTAGACTCCCTCTGCCCCACCCTGCTACATGCAGGATACAGCGTGAAAAAAAATTCTTCATATCATTTCCTCAACCAGGAATCGAAGTTACAATCTGTCGCGCTTACAGACACACGCTCGTGCTACTGCGCTACGATGGGCTATTAACTAAATTAAAGTCTTATAGTACAAAAAAATATAAATGTCTAATTATGTTTGTTATATATAGTAGAGTTTTTTGCCTCGTCTGATAAAAACAAATATTGTTTTACTAAGAAACATGCATTGCATATAAATGCATATAAACAGTATAAAAGTGGAGATTGCAATAAGTGTAGGTTTGCAGTTTTTTTATTACTTCATCTAAGGAAAAAGCAAGTATACGCAAGTACATTAAATAAATTTGCTAAAATGAATTACATACAAATAATGGCTTATCTCTATATTATAATGGTATGCTTAAGTTTATTTTTAATATTGTTGATTCTGTATCCCGCATAAACCAGTATAGGTAAGGGAACCTGGGAACCTAGTCTAAAGAGATTCTGTTCCCATTAAAACAATTCTGTTCCCTACTTTGCGTGTTGTGTCGCTACGCTTTGCCTTGTTACCAGGACGAGTGAATGAAAATATCAAATATTTTATTCCCCCCAAATGCCACGAACCCGCAACCATCGCACACTTCTGCCTCTGTGTCACGATAGTCTCCAATAAATTAATATTTAATTATTCATCTCACAAGTATAGAAATTATTACAATATGATACAAATATGCTTTTCAATTCAATTGATTGTTGTTAATATACCTAGTTGGTACAATAGAGGCCCCATGCCCAGGGCTGGAGCAACAATAGTAAGGTTAAGGTTGCCACTTGGGTTTACATGGCTGTGTAAACACACGGTCGGTGATTTCAGCCTTGTAATAACGACAAAGCGTTACAATACTGAGAACAAATATACTTCCCTAGGTTCATATGTAATATATTAAAAATTAAAACAAAATTAAATCAGCTTCACGCTGTATCCTGCACGTAGCAGTTTAGGTAGAGGGAACCCAGTGTTAAGACACTCCGTTCAACTCTCTGCCGAATTCTGGAGGCACTGCGTGTTAAGTGGCTGAACTCAACGCCGCGACACCAGAGCAAAGAAATAGAAATATAAACGTAGAAAAATATTTCACTTCCTCGAGTGGTATTTATTAATATTTTAGAGAGAATGAGATAATAGAGTAGAAAATGTTAAATTTCATCATTTTAATTTCCTCGAGTAAGAATCGAACCTGCGCCACGACTGTCCTTAAAGTTGAAAAAGAAAAACAATTAAATATTATCATTGTATATTAAAAAGAAAATAAAAACCACATTCCATGATACTTGTCTCTCCATTCTTATTATAGTTAAACATTGTGTGTACCGAAATGCGTAATTTATATTTCGACAACAAAAGGTTTTTTTATTCTTCACAAAAACTCGTACAATGGGGTAATATCAATTCCATAGTTTCCTTTTGTATTGATACTTACTACATATCGATTTGGTGAAGTCTCGTAACTATGAATTTTCAATTATTACATATTGGGTAGGATCCAATATTCGAATATACCAAAAATGAAAGCTGTCATTTGTTCGAAAAATATGTTTTTTTAGCTTTATCCTTTATATCGCACAGAGCAAGGTAGGCAGAGGGAACTTATTGTAATGACATTATAGCAAAACTTGACGCCGCGCTAGGCCGGGACACCAGAGCGGAGAAAGGAAAATATAAAAAAAATCATTTCCTCGAGTGGGAATCGAACCTACAACCTGTCACGTTCGCAGTAACACGCTTGTGCCCCCGCACCACGACTGACCTCAACGCAAATGCATATGCAATGCCTTCAGAATTCAGTGGAATGTGGGAATGGAAGTGTCTTAATGGGAACGAACTGCCTTAACACTAGGTTCCCAGGTTCCCTCTGCCTACATTACTACGTGCAGGATACAGCGTGAAGCTGAAAAAAAATAGTTTGTATTCGATAACGAAGATTTCACTGTAATCAAAAGATACCTATCTTCAATTTAACATTATGTAGAACATAGAACTATTAATAAAATTCCATGTTTCCCGTAATTCAATGTTAAATTCCTATAAAGTGCCATTTTTTTTCTTCAGCTAGCTCCACTACGTCATACACGCTTCGGTGCCAGAACTGCTAATTAGAAGTACGGTACAAAGAGCCACCTTTGGAATTCCGCTTTATGCGAGAGTGTGTAACGTACTGTTTTACGAAT
>JAKRZM010001003.1:108879-143234 GCA_036379175.1 Heliconius cydno galanthus | reverse complement strand
ATCCTTATGAAAATAAATATAATAGTCACTTTTAGCATTTCATCTAGATTGAAATTATATTTCTATAGAAATTATATTCTTATATTTCAAGCAGGCGTAGCCGCGTCCGGGTCCGCTAGTGTAATATATTTTCCAAGGATTAAGAACCAATGTTGATGCGATTCAAGCCGTATCTCGCATATACTGGGTAGGCAGAGGGAACCTGGGACCCTAGCGTCAGTTTCCCATAATAATTCTTCTGGTGCCCACTTTCCGCTGAATTTTTGAGGAATTGCATTTACTATTAAAGATATTATACACGATATCTATCTATACTTCTATACTAATATAATAAAGCGGAAGAGTTTGTTTGTTTGTTTGTTTGAACGCTAAGATCTCTGGATTTACTGGTCCGATTTACATTGTTTTTGTTTTGTATGAAAGCTGCATTCTTCACAAGTGCTATGGACTATATAATATTACATTATACAAATAAACTAATATATTTTAAAGTATTTTCTAATTTGACATGCAATTTATTCTGCCATATTAATAACAACCGTCGCGTCGCTACGCAACCGTTACAGCGACATTTTGATATTCATCCTTATGAAAATAAATATAATAGTCACTTTTAGCATTTTATCTAGATTGAAATTATAGTTTACTGTATAACATTCTAATAAATAATTAAGGAGATGCTACTGATTCGATATGACCTAGCCTACGGGCGGCACAGTATGAGTATGACCGACGCGAAAATATTCTTATAGATCAAGCAAGCGTAGCCGCATCCGGGTCCACTAGTAACATATAGAACTACAATCTATATATATGGCTTATTTAGTTTATATCATTTAACTTAAAATTATAATATTTTACTGTAAATAAGTTTACCTAAACCCAATGCATATACATTCCCTATACTAATGTTTGTTAAACCCACACAAAATACTCCAACTAAGTGCCTGCAACGTCGCTGCTCCATCCGTTTAGGATTTTTGCAGAATCATCTTCCTACGATTCCTCTCTGTTGAAAAGTTCTTTTTTTCCTTTTCGACACGGAGCGCTTCGTCGGTATATTTGAGGTTCTAAAACTATCGTTATTTGGATATAAGAAAAATATTCGCTTAAAATTGTGTTTGCTTAAGTATTTTTGTTTTTTTTTATTTAACTCGTGCTGCAGGCAAGAGCGTGTGACTATAGACGCGATTAGTTTTGGGTTCGATTTCCGATCGGGGAAATTAAATATTTAATATTTTCAATTCTTCGAAAACAGAAGTGTCATGTACATGAGAACTGAGTGTCTTTACTACTGACTGAGTAGGTTCCCAGGTTCCTTTTGCCTACTCTGCCATATTGTGGGAGATAAAACTAAAAAAAAAAAAATCAATACAATTCTTGAATAATTTTCAATATTCATTCTAAACAGCAAAAAGAGGACAAACATAAATGTAATATCTTCATCGACGCCGATAACTTTAGTCCCTATAAATATAAATGACTTAAACTAATACAATTTTATATTAAACTTCATAAAATCCTCCTGACCGCTTCACTGTTGCAGTAGAGAACGTAGAAGTTGTGAGACCAAAACTAAAGAAGTCCAGCGAAACCATTTTGTACAACAATTTAGTGAAGGCTTTGTAGCATACTTGGTCAACTACTTCATCTGCCAAAGGATGAGTTGTTCGTGTATTATATTATTATATACTAAGATATTTTTTATTTTCTATGATTTTATTTAATTAATACTTGTTAGAACGACGTTTTTTCCTTTGATGTTTAATTATTTCTTTTTAATTAATATTTTGTATTATATTTTTTATAATTGCCTTATATTAAAAGCAAGTGTTTTTCTCTTATACATACTATAAATGAACATATTTGAATTGTTGAAACATTACTTTTCATATATATTTTGTATATAAGCATTATGATTAAAGCGACGGTTGTGGGTTCAATCCCCACCCCAAGAAATGAATTATTATTTATTAACGTTTTCATTTCTTCATTCTGGCACCAAGACAAAAGCCTGGCGTTGAGGTCCACCACTCAACACGGAATACTTCGAAAAATTCGGCGGAAAGTGGGGAGTGTGTTATCACTAGGTTCTCTCTGCCTACCCTGCTGCTCGCGGGATACAGCGTTCAACTGATTCCACTGAGCTGAAGCTCTATAGTGAATAAAAGATTTTGTAATCGTTTAACGACTTTATCGATGAAGATATTACATTTATACTATCAGTTCATTTCTTTGATATTTGAATAAAATAAATATTCATATTCTACCAATGCATCGTCGTTTAGTTAAGTATTAATTTGTAAAAATTTTATAGAAATCCACTTACCAGCGGAACGCAGATGCACGAAATTGATTTCTTAATATAGAAGATAAATTTAGTAGCTTAAAATTGCATCGTTAACTGGATGTGGCGTGGACAATATAGTTGAATTACATTAGTGTCTCTTGCACAAGACTTTCTGGGGAAAAAAAAAACTTATTTTTGGACTTATTTTAGAAACTTATTTTCTTAAACTTACTTATTTTTTAGCTTCCGAATGGAGAAAGTTATCTCAATTCGACTCTATTTTTTATGTCTTATTTTAATATAATTATATAATTTTGTGCTAAAAGGATATATAGTTCATATATAATTTTGTGTTAAAAGGATATATAGTGTGAAGTAGTATGGGGTTATGAAAGAATCCTTGACTCCTATAGCCTCGGCTTGTGAAGATCGAGAAGCACTCTAAGGGCTTAATGGATAGTGTGGACGGCCTACGAGTAGATGTGCCGGTTCATGAATCCCACATAGTCCCGTACGACGTACCCGTAAAAGGGTTTCCGGGAAGAGGAATAAATCACAAATTGAATTACTTATATTTCCAAAGATAAAAGTTACACAGCACTTAAGCTCTCCTTTTCATCTGATGCAAAAAGTGACGANCTGATTCCACTGAGCTGAAGCTCTATAGTGAATAAAAGATTTTGTAATCGTTTAACGACTTTATCGATGAAGATATTACATTTATACTATCAGTTCATTTCTTTGATATTTGAAACCTCGATGGTCATTTAAGGGTTTATGAATAAAATAAATATTCATATTCTACCAATACATCGTTCAGTTAAGTATTAATTTGTAAAAATTTTATAGAAATCCACTTACCAGCAGAACGCAGATGGACAAAATTGATTTCTTAATATAGAAGATAAATTTAGTAGCTTAAAATTTCATCGTTAACTGGATGTGGCGTGAACAATGTGGTTGAATTACATTAGTATCTCTTGCACAAGACTTTCTGGGGAAAAAAAACTTATTTTTGGACTTATTTTTTTAAACTTACTTATTTTTTAGCTTCCGAATGGAGAAAGTTATTTCAATTCGACTCTATTTTTTATGTCTTATTTTTTTACTTTCATATATAATTTTGTGTTAAAAGGATATATAGTGTGAAGTAGTATGGGGTTATGAAATAATCCTTGATTCCTATAGCCTCGGCTTGTGAAGATCGAGAAGCACCCTAAGGGCTTAGTGGATAGTGTGGACGGAGTACGAGTAGATGTGCCGGTCCATGAATCCCACATAACGTAGACCGGGCGACGTACCCGTAAAAGGGTTTCCGGAAAAAGGAATAAATCACAAATTGAATTACTTATATTTCCAAAGATAAAAGTAAAACAGCACTTAAGCTCTCCTTTTCATCTGATGCAAAAAGTGACGAATCTATCATAGATAAGGAAGTTATAAATATGAAAGAATACTTTGGAAATTTACTTTGAATATTTTCCCGACACGCTCCCGTACAGGATTTGACGGACGACGAGAAAAATTGCATTGGAAGAATTTTTCAATATGGTCGTGATTGCGCACTTGTTACAATGCAAAAACAGCTTGAAGAAAATATTTTTTAGAATATAACGTCTTTTATTATGTAGAGAAATTATTATTTTTGTATTATGTAATTCAAATTTCACATTTGTATGTTATTATTTAAGAGAGACGTGACAGGTCGTAGGTTCGATTCCCATTCGAGGAAACATAATATTTAAAATGTAAAAAATATTCAATAAATAGCATTCTCTATCGCCAAATGAAAATTCTAAGCAATTATCTTTAAGTATAACAAAGATGCTAGTAACATAAATAAATTGCAACAACTGTATAAGAATTTCGGCGTAGCCCGATGTGAACGTATGGCTGGGACAGTTTCTAATAGGCGCGGGTTTAAACTCCGCTACTTTCAAATTGTTATATACTTTCTAAAAATTATACGCAACTTTGTCAGAATTAGATGTAAATTCATGATTTTACACTCAGTTACGCTAATGTCAATTGTGCCAAAATAGTGAAATTTCTTGTATTTTTTTATCTATTATCGTTATAAAGCCAAATAACAATATGAAAACGTTTTCTCTCTTAAAGCAGCAAAGTATATATTAAATATAAATAATAAATAAATTCGTATCCATCTTAGGGCGGATATTAAAAAGGCTCACACTCGGGAGATAAAAGGAAATAAAATGATATATTATAAAGTAAGTAATCGATCGAGAAAAGTCCGAATTTGTATTAAATATATTATACTGAGACCAGTCGTGGCATAGTGTGAATGTAAACGCGACGATTGTGGGTTCGATTTCCACTCGGAGCAATGAATTATTTATTAATATTTTAATTTCTTCGCTCCGCCATTCTGCCATTTTTTTTTCCGCCATTCAACACGTAATGTCACTGCTTACGCTGCTATATGCGAGATACAGGGTGAAGCTAAAAAAAGGTAAGAAAAAGAAAAAAAAATATTTAACAGTTAAAAATCTTTTTTTTATATTATTTATTTTTCTCATGCCTAAAATAACTTTGTAAATCATAATTTTTTCTTACAAAAAATAATGAAGTACAAATTATAAAGTCGAAGCTAAATGCTTTATTAAATTTCGAGCGAAAAATTTTTCAAAAGCTCAATTACATTTTAATAGACGTACTTGTTACTTACGCGGATGGCACTCGAGGTGTTGTTCGTAAAAGTAGGGCGTCCTTTCAGTGTAGTCATTACATAGTAAGTCGCGAGACACACTTTCTTAAAAGGGGCTGTATTTTAAAAATATTGAGGGTTGAAAAAAGAAAATGGGTTGGGGTCAGTCCTGGCGCAGGGTCACAAGAGTGCGACGGGTTATAGGTTCGATTACCACTAGAGGAATTTAAATATTAAACTTTTCATTCCTTCCCTTTGATGTTGAGGATTTCTGGAGACATTCCTCTAGAATTTGGGAAGACTTTTAATGGTAACGGAGTGTCTTAACAGTAGGTTTCCAAGTCCCATTTGCCTACCCACCTATGTACAGTGTGAAGCTAAACAAAAGTTAAACTAAACTATTTGCCACTGGGTTGTTTCCTCGAATTAAAGTTTTGCAACCATAAAGATTTTTTATAATCTTCTATTCAGTGAAATCATTTAACAACGGACAGCTCGTTCCGTAGTATGACGTAAATCATATTTATAATAAAATATAATTCACATCTACGTCTTGGTGCGCACTCCAATTCCAATTTATTATAGATTCAACAATGTTAACTGTCCTTCAATATGGAAATTTACAGTACAGTAGGTACCTTTTGTATACGAGCTGATGTCGATTAAACTTTATAGTTTAAATACAAAATGTAATGCTTGCTTGAAAGGAAACAGCCATATATAAGCGTTGAGGCAAAGCGCGGCGTTTAATTCCGCCACTCAACGGAGTATCTTAACAGGTTCCCTCTGGCCTACCCTGCTGTGTGCGGGATACAGCGTGAAGCTGATTTGATTTGCTAAATTAACATTGACATACATAATATTTTAGTGACTCTTCTGCATTTCTGTGTCTAATTTAAGAACATTTCGTGTAAATGAGTAATTTATTTTTTAATAATCATACTTTTTTGTTAAAAGTCATCTGTGAACGAAGACTAAGCCTTCGCAAATGATGGTGGAAGTTGTTCTACCCTGTGATTGTTCAGCTAAATGAAGTTGAGATAAGCGAAGCTCTATTGAGGAATCAGTTATGTCACGTTGTTCAAATATTGATTTGTGTGACTTGATGAGATCCATTGTTGGCGAGGCTTTTATTGTCAGAATTGCTGAATTAGTCAACGTACAAAATGAGATATAAATAATAATATATTTATTATTTTTATTTTCACGCTGTATCCCGCATAAAGCAGGATAAGCAGAGGGAATCTAGTGTTAAGACACTTTATTCCTCGTTTTCCGTCTAATTTTCGAGGCACTACTTATTGAGTGGCGGAACTCGACGCCACGCTTTTTTCTTGGCGCCAGAGCAAAGAAATGAAAATACTAATAAATAACAAATCATTCCCCTGGGCAGGAATTCCCAGGACATTCCTCTATGTAATTTGTAGAATTAAATATAATATGATTGTATAATATGCTATTATACTGATAATTATACATCCATTTTAATTTTTCTACATAAATATATACATTATAATATGAAAAATAATTTGCACAGCTGACTCCAAAGCCTCGAGTCATATTTTTATTTGGAGACATAATATTTTTATTGGAAGCGGTGCTCGTATGTACCCTGGCGAAATAAAAAATCTAATTTTCTATATATTGAGGTGGGTGCCCAAATGGAGGCAATATCGAAGTGCTGATTTGTCGGTCCACTGAATATTGGTCTGGCGTTGATTCAAATCTGTACGAATGCCGCACGCAGGGAAATTGACGTGGCTTAGCTCTCATAGGTGGTACTTGGTGTATGTGATTGCTAATTTTGTGGTTTCTTGTACAAAAAATATATGGTTGCCTTTTTTATTATTCTTTAATAATAGGAAAAACATATTTTTATTATTTTTTAAGTTTTTGTTCAAAAAGTTATCAAATTAGGACTAGTGGCGCAGTTGGCACAAGCGTGTTACTGTAAGTGCGGCAAGGTTGTGTGATCGATTTCCTTTGGTTCTGGTGTCGAGGCAAAAGTGCGGCGTTGAGTTCCAGAATTCCGTGTAAAGTACGAAATTAAGTGGATTAACACTAGGCTCTCTCTGCCTACTCTACGTAGAGAATACAACTTTAAGCGGAAAAAAAAGAAAAACAATGGAATGCAAATAAAATTTACATTTTTTTACATATTGACTCTCTCTCTCTCATAATAAAATTTAAAATTTACTTAATTTAAAAAAATTAATTGGATAAAATATTTAAACTCAACATTTAGAAAAACTTGTAAAGGTTTCGTAAAAGTTTTTTTGTTGTTTTCTAGAGATCCAAAAACTTTTTTCCAGAGAATACAGCTCAACGAAAAGCGTACAGAAAAGTGACATTTTCTCGCAGTATAGCACAAAACAGTAGTCCAGGGCCGGTAACAAATGTCCTCATTAAAAAGGATAAAGCTAAAATTTAAAAAGGCCTGGAGATTTTTTTTGTACTAAAGCATATTCCTCCCTTGTCATTATTTTTTGCGTCATTTGCAACGGTAGATGACATTGAGGCATGTTGAGAATTAGTCAGGATTATACAAATGTTGTACTAGTGTGTGCTTATCATTAAGTTAAGTTTACATTTCAACGATATAATGATAACTTATATGGTACCTACCTACCTTTTTAGGAGGTAGTTAAGAAACATTGGATGTAAAAGTCGCTAGTTCAAAGATTCTTTTAAATATTCTCTTTTGAAAGAAAACGCGATTATGGTTTGGTTTTGATCGAATGTCTCAAAAAATTGGGTGGAAATTAGGGTATAACGTGAGCTATAAAAGCATTTTCTAATACCATACCATTTTTTTATATAGTAAAGATATATTTTTCAAAATTATACACAATTAAAGCAAATATCTATTTGGCACTGCATATTTCTTTAAAAATAAAGTAAGAATTTAATTTAAAAAGCTTTTTAAGTATTTGATTTAGCATTTATTGCGGCGCTACATTAGGTATTTACTTCGTGGAGACAGCACTTTGAAAACAATTCTAACCTTTTAGACAGAATAAAAACCAGTCAAATGTGAGATGAACTCGCATTCCAAAGATTCCGTACCAATTCCAGGATGTCAAAGAGGGGGCATAATTTATAAAAGTTGACAAACTTATATTTGCGGACGTATGCAACTCATTTTGTATGAAATGAGCTACAGATATAAGTTTGTAATGATTTTTTTATGAAACACCTTTATTTGTACTGCAAGTTCCTGTCAAATTTCATAATAGTAAATCCACGTGAAAGGATTACGCATCGAATTTCATACAAAATCGATGCATAAACATACGTCTCTTTAGATTACTTGACTTAGAAGCAAACGGACTGAAGACCTGAATATTTGATAATAATTTCCGTAAGAGTTCCGTTTTTAGTTTTGAAGTACAGAACCCTAAAAATGAATAGGAATATAAACGTAAATTGTTCTACATAATGTAAGATGGTGTTGTCGTCTAAGGATTTCCATTAAGTAAACGCGAGCATGCTGATTCATTACAATCATTAGAGGGCTCTAGAAATTGGGGTGGAAAATTATTAGTAATTTACGTTTACAATGAAATTAAATGAACGTTATAATGGCCTATGTTACTTCGGAGCAGGTGTTTTGGTAATAGTATTTTTTGTCAGCTTTACGCTGTTATCCTGCATACAGCAGGGTAGGCAGGGTAGGCCTAGTGTTAAGACACTCCGTTCCCCACTTATTATTGAATTTGAGGCATTACATGTTGAGTATTTTATTTATCTTATGAAGAATCATTTCGAATTTGGTATCGGTAGAGAGTGGAACTCGGGAAACGGAGGTAGAACTATTTTAAAGGGATTCCTCACATAAATTTTGTTCGCAAGTCTTTTTAAAAAATATCTAAAATCTTACTATATTTCGCAAAGAAAATAAATACATAAGTCATTTTATATTAGATGGTTTTTCATTAAATAATAATTAATATTTACATTGAATATAGAGTGGTAGTAAACAAAACCATTATAAGTCAAAGAAAAAAAATTTTATACATACTTTCAAAGAATTTCTCCTTATTCTTATATTTATTCAGGACTGACAAATACATGTTGTACTTTCAAGCTCTTATTTACATACGCGTAATATGAAAAATTGTAGCATCTAGTGAAATGGTTCTTTTACTTCTAAGAATGAAATTATATTTTTTTATTGTGAAGATGTTAATGTAAATCAAAATATTTTTCTTACTTATTTTAAAATTAACCTATTAGTTTAAAACTTTAAAATATTCTAAATATACTTCTTAAATACAACAAAAATATTGGCTTAAAAAATATTAAATTATTCCGATTTTGCGTGGCCGTCGTGAGGAGCTCAATGCGTATTGCTTCAAAAATTGGGTGGAAAAAGGGGAACGGAGTGTCTTAACAATAACATCCCTCAGCTTACCCTCCTATGTATATGCGCGATACAAATCTTAAAAAAATCATTAAAAGTATAAAATATACAATTTTGAATCAATTTATTGTTATTTTAAAAAGAAAAAATTCTAATCTACAAGTACTCGTCGGATCCCCGATAGCGATTTAATCAAAGTCCGCCGTGATTGTATTAAAAAGTAATTTATTTTAGTTGGCGCGAAAGGCATGGCATGCTCTGTTAATTACGAAACTAATTAAAAACGTCGAATCTGTAATTAATCTGTTTTAAAATGATGCATATATACTTCCCCCATTGAAATGTTTAAATATCTTCAAGAATCATTGTTATTTTAAATCAATTCGTTGATTTATTGTCTTATTTAAATGAATAAGATGAACAGAAATACATAATTATAAGTAAGAAATTCATTACAGATATTTTAATAATTGTGTCACAGTTAATAAAATATATTAAAAAACTGGTCAAGTGCGAGTCGGATAAAGGGTCCCGTACTAATTTCAGAATTGTATGTCAACGGAAAGTACAACTTAACTGAAACTTATCCTTTAGCTTCAGTTTCACGCTTTATCCTGCACACAGCAGGGTAGGCAGAGGGAACCTAGTGTTACCTTTCCTTGGTAGGAGGCATTGCATGTTGAGTGGCAGAACTCAACGCCGCGCTTTGCCTCGACACCAGAGCGGAGAAATAAAAAATATATATAAATAAATAATTACTGAATCTTTAAGTAATTAATTAAAAAATAAAATTGTATTTATAAGTTTGTAATAGTTTTATTGTAGGTATATAGGTAGGCAACGGTAGGCAGAGGGCCAATCCTGCTGTGTGCGGAATACATCGTGAAGCTGATTTTGATGATGACACCAATTGATAGTGCTCGTAAAGCGTACATACGAAATCATCTTTAACATAACTCTTATAAAATTAATTTAATTTTACAATTTATTACAAAAGCTACCAAATACCAATTTCCATGTTTGAGGTCTACACATGTATATGATATATAACTAACATATGGATCTACCATGAAGCGTTCAGGTGTGTCCGCTGCCGCAACGTTCTCATCAAATATGAAAGGGAAACACCATTTCGGGCTCGTTTAATAACGCTAGGAAAATGTTTATTACTTTCATGTTTTAAATTTTAAAACCTCGACCTCGACTAAAGCTACGCCGTATTCGTTAAATATTATCTGACTTTTGATGGTCACTGAAAAGTTCGTATCTATATTTTAAAAATATTTGGCGATTGGCCGTTTTTGTTTGTGTTTCGGATGTATTTTGAGGAATATTGTTTTTTTTTAAATTTGTATTGAGAAAAAATATATATTTGATATTTATTGTTAAAAATATTCTATTAGAGCTGCTAACTAGATTGTAATTAGTATTTTTTTTAACAAATGATTGATTGTTTCATAATACAAAAATCAAATCAAAACAACTTCACGCTGTATCCCGCACATATCAGAGGGAACCTAGTGTTAAGAAACTCCGTTCCCCACCTTATTCTGACTTCTGGAGGCATTGCGTGTTGAGTGGCAGAACCCAACGCCGCGCCGGCGAAAAATGGAAACATAAACGTAAATAAATATTTCACTATCTCGAGTGGGGATCGAACCTACAACCGTCGCGTTACAGTCACACCCTTGTGCCGCTGGGCCACGACGGTTTCTTCATAATACAAAAATGACACTAAACATTTCCAGCGAGTAATTATTCGTCAAGAAAAGTAGGTTAAAACTTAAATCAAGATTGCACTTGGAAGTTCTTAATGGAATTTGCCAAAGAGCGGGCTAGTTTAGAGGTATTTCTATATTCTTCCCTAATTAATAAATAGTAGACAATTACAAGAAAATGTAAGTGAGTAGCTATTAATGATATTTAAACTATATTTAATAGACTAATCTAAAATAAAACATTGCCATGAGATAATGATAATCAATGAAGAGTGTATAGTGACGGGTTTAAAAAAAAACAATGTGCGAGTCGGGCTCTGAAAAGGTATTTACCAATTTCAGGATTCTAGGTTAAAGGAAAGTTAGAGTTATAAAAGTTGACAATTTTGGCGTTGGTACTCATTTTGTATGAAATGAACTACAATTATAAATATAATTGTAGTCATAATTTCTAATATGTCATGTAATATGTCATAATTTCTTTTCTTTTTGTAGTAACTTTATGCCAAATTTCATAACTGTATATCCACGGGAAATATCATACTGTTATTTCTACGATGAATTTTATCTAAAAATATAAACAAAAAAATCCAATTACTGTCATTCGATTTTAGAGATCTTTACAACAAAAACTTTATCAGGCTCGCGACAGCCTATCAGTTTGTTGTTGTTTAAAAATGTTCACATATTGCTTTTTAATTGTTATACTGCATTTTTCACAGCAATATAAAATATATTTATCGAATATTTGACGCCCTCGTGGCACAGATATTACTTGATTATTTGAACTTGGGGGTCGTGAGTTCATCGAGTGGTTCAGCTAGTCACAATTAAATTTTATAAGTATCTTTCCACCGAATTCTGGAGGAACCTTGCTATTATAGTAATTTCTATTGCAGTACTTAGGTTCCCCAGCGGCACCACTCTCTAACTCATGTGGTTCATCCGTAAAAAGATACTTCCCTACATTACCTAGACAATGAAAGGCGAACTAGTGCATAGAAATTGTACGATAGTCTTCTTGTTAGTTTAAAACGTTCAATTGAAAAAAAGAGCGCAACATAGCTAGTAACGTAATTCGTCACAATCGGAATTGTAACAATTCTCTCGGGACAGCTTTGAGAAAAATTGTCGCTAACGAGCTTGTGCCCACCTCCGACTACCCTAAATCCCCCCCATTCCCCCCTTTTGGTAGCACTTTAAAAACCCTTTTACGATTTTCCGCGCCGAGGAATTACTTATCAAGAAAAAGTGAAGGGAACATTAATCCATTGTCTAACTTTTTTAATAATTCGAGTTTATGAACAGATTAAAAGTATATATTAATATTAGGTATAGATAAAATAGATCCTACAGAAATGTTTTGTTCAAATGTTATATTTAATCGATGACATTTTTAGGTCAGTTAGAAATCAAATGTAAAGTTGTTTTGCTTTTTTTTTCTCTTTCGAAATATAATTATTTGTTATGATTATTCCCAAAAAAAAATAACAATAATCTTGGTATAAAGTGGAGAAAGAGTCTTCCCAGATCTTCTTAGATTTTTTATACTCTACTATATAAGAGAGACGCGTAAACCTAAAAAAAGATTATTATAGAAATGTCCACAGTTTTAAAAAAAATAAAAAAAATATATAGAGAGATTAGAAATATTGCCTATTTTATCTTAAGACAATACAATAAAACAAATTGTAATCGAGAAAGGACAAAACTAGAGAGAGTCTATTGCTATAATAAAATTATATAATGAACAATACTATAAAAACTTCAGTTCAGTTCATCCACTCCAAGATTGTTAACTGATGTGTAAAGTATTCATTCATTCATTCGTTCTTCCATATCCAATACTATGTGATATTTATAAAGAAATACAAGTATCGGATGAGTAGTGCCCTCTTTATCCACGATTCAGTCCCATTAGCAATTTTCCGATCAAATGGTTCCTGTGTTATTTGATAAGGATCAGTATATAGCTTTGTTTTATTTTCACTAGGATTCAGTGCTTTTATAAGGAATAGAGGGAGTGTTATTTAAGCTTTTCTATTATTAGTTTATATTGTAAATCTTCTATACATATACGCTCGTTTGCCTTGTCCTTATTCCATATAAAAAAAAAAAAAAAAATACGTATAATATTTATTAAAACCAGTCATAGCGCAGAAATACGTATGTGACTGTAAACACGACTGGTAGTGGGTTTAATCCCCACTTGAGGAATTTAAATATTTAAAATTTCATCATTTCTGCAGTCTGGTGTCGAGGCAAAGCTTGGCAGTGAGTTCGCCCACTCAACAATGCCTCTAAAATTCAGTGGAAAATATTAAACGGGCTGCCTCTTCCCTGCTGTATGCGGGATAGAGAGTGAAGCTAAAAATTGAATAAAAAATAAACAAATGTGAACGCACTCTTAGCATTTTTATAATAGAACAGTATGCCAAATTTTCCTAAGTCATTCTTAAATAAGTCAGATGGAAAATTGACGTTTATTCTCTGAAAGAAGTTGTCAACGCAATTATACTTGGACGATTTCATAAAGAATTTTTTGACAGCACGATAATAATAATTTATTCCGGTCCATTCTATTTCCATTTTCGTTTTAATTAAATGAAACAATTCCATTAGGGTACAAAGTTCGACTGTAAAAGCGATAGATTGTGGGTTCAATCCCAACTCGGGGAAATGATATTTCAGCGTTCTAGTTCAGTCTACCTACTTGTCATCTCTCATTCTCAACACACATCTAACAAATATAACTAACTAGCAGCCCGCTCGCTGCTTCGCCTGCGTGAGCTACGTTATTATTAATTTTTGTCTCCATGAGTACCTACTTCCTATAAGTGATGTCCATGCAAAATTTGAAACTCCTAGTATTTGTAGTAACGAAGTTTCATACAGACTTTCAACCCCAAAAATAACCCCTTAGAAGTCGAATATTGCAAATTCCCATCTTAGCGAGCACCTCCGTCCTATAAGTAACTCCCATGCAAAATTTGAGATTCCTAGCACATGTAGTTTCTGAGATTTTGTGATGAGTGAGTGACCTTTCGATTTTATATATATAGATAACACCGATATATTAATTAAAATATACCGACAGACGAGACTACCACCAACTTATATTATGACCACAGGATTAACCAACTAAGTTGTAAAGGTGCCATTATAGTGAAAGCTCAACTTTCCACTCGATGGTAATTGTAATCGGCCACTTTGCTTCCATTAGAGGGATGCTCGGTAATGGCTGGACCGCACTTAGTTCTAGTCACGGCCCGACGCGGATTGGCTTTGTCAATAGACATATTATTAGCTGTGTATGTCTGTTTGTATGTTTAAAACGATGGTGGACCGAATCTCCTGTCGATGAGATTGATTTGAAGGTTTTCAGGTCCTCTGGAGGGTAGTTCAGTATTTGATATTCATTCTGTGCTTGGAGAAATGATGGAAAATGAGATAATTGATTTATTTTATTAAATATAGAGAGGCCAGTCGAAGTTCAGGGTCACTAGCGTATGACTTTAAAAACGACGGTTGTGGGTTCGATTCTCATTTGTGGAGTTTGCTACGCTTTGGTAAACGCTCCACCTTTCAACTTGCTATGCCTCAAAAATTCGGCGACAGTGGAAAACGAAAGTGTCTTAATGATGAACAGAGTATCTTAACATTAGGTTCCCAGGTTCCCTCTGAACACATTAAGAAAAATAGTATTATATGATATGATATATGTATGTATGTATTTAAATGATACAGGTAAGTAATTGGTAGCAGCGTACACATGTTTTTTTATAAAAGTACTCCATAATTCAAGCTCTATAACCACGGATTTGTTTTGAACTTTTTTATTCAGCTCATAGGCATATTGAAACAGGATAAAAAAACACACCGCCATAATTACGTTAAGATAGCATAATGAAAATAAAAAAAACCAGCTAACTAAGGTATCTTCAATATCCATTATTGCATGACAGGCAGCGTTGCAGTGCTGTGCAAACAGCACAGGTGGCTCAGTCGACGGTCGTGTGGCCCAAAGTATACGCTGATAGCTGGATAGTCAAATCTATTTTTTTTTTAATTAGGAGAAGATTAATTTAATATAATAAATAATAGTTTACAAAAATAACATCTGAATTCAAATTCATTTATATAATAAATTCTATAAAAATTGTCTAAGGTTTAACAATGACTTTGCTCTTCAACTTCTATTCTTCATCCCGACAGTTATTTTTAAAGTAAAGATAAAATAAAAAAATACTTGCAACTTTATTATAAATTTTTTTCAGCTTCACGCTGTAGCCCGTACATAGTAGGGTAGGCAGAGTGAACCTAGTGCTAACACATTCTGTCCCCCATTTTTCCGCCGAATTTTGAAGGCATTGCGTGTTGAGTGGCAGAATTCCACGCCGCCCTTTGCCTCCACACCAGAGCGAAGAAATGGAAATATAAATTTGAAATAAATATTTTATTTCCTCGAGTGGGAATCGAACCCACAACCAGTCGGTTTACGACTGAGCCACAACAATATAATTATATTATTTTTCAATACAAAAAGGCTATATGTAATACATAATTATATCTCTATAGGGTCTAAATCTTATGACCTGCAACGATGTAGATAGCCATTAGATCAATGATACATTATAGGAAATTATACTATGTCATATAATTACGAATATATCAAATGGAAATAGATGTATGTGTGTGTCAAAATTAAAACAATATATTAGGTATAATTTACGCTATATCCTACGTGGCGTGGCGTGGCGTGGTAAATGGCGGAACTTAACGCCGCGCTTTGCCTCTACACCAGAGCGATGAAATGAAAATATTGAATGGCCTCGATTGGGAACAAGCTTGTGCTCCTGTGCTACTGGCTTCAATTAAAACAAAATAGATTTTAAAATTAAACAATTGAATAATAGTAAATAAATGTTTATAATTTACGTCTCTATATTTATAAGGAAAACACAAAATTAATTACTATAATCTTAAATAGTCAAAACTTAGGCCGAACCTGAAAATTTGACGAGTACTTCACCGAGGCTTTACTAAAATGAATTAATACGCTTCGAATTTTATAAGAACTCATTTATTTTTATAAATAATATTTCCATCATAATATAAATTTCGTCATGATGAATTTAATATTTATAACGTTTAATATAGTATTCGCACACTTAAAAGTAAATAAAAAGGAAATCGTAAAACAAAATTAAAATTTAGCAGATTGTAGTCGTTTAGAGTGTTCCTGAGAGATGTGCGTTCAAACTCTTCGCTGGCTTTTCTAAGTTTATCTAATAAGGGCAATAAAAGAGGCAGAAGAAACTTGGGAACCTAGCGTTAAGTCGTTCTGTTCCCCATTAAGACACTTTCGTTCCCCACTTTCCACGTCTTTTTAGACGAAAAATTACAGTAAAAAAAATTATAATTGGTAGATGATATCGAAGTTACTTCTTTGCAGGGCGCATCTGGAACAGTCATATATTTCTTTAATTTAGGCCTAGAGTATTTTATAGTGTGGCATATAAAATACAAAATTATATAAGTTTTTTATTCTATTAATATTGTTATTTATTATACTCACAAAGTAATTATTTATATTAAAGAAGACAAGTACACGTTGGTCATTATCGACACGTATTAATGTATTGAGCTTTCAATGTAATTGAACAATACGTAAAGAATAAATAAGTACATTAAATATATCTGTCTGTAAAATATTTTTTTGAACTGCACTTTCCACATTGAAGAATGTAGAGAATAAGACTTTAAAAAAATAAAAACAATCAGGCTTCGCGCTGTCTACTGCACACAGAAGGGTGGGCAGAGGGCACATAGTGTTAGGACACTCCATTCCACACTTTATGTGGACTTCTGTAGGCATTACGTGTCGGAGTTCAACGCCGGACTTTTGTCTTGGTGCCAGAGCGAAAAAATGAAAATATTAATAAATTTATTCGTTCCCTCGTTTGGGGATCGAACCCAGAACGTCGTGTTACACTCACGCCCCTGCGACACGAGACGGCCTGAAATGCAAAAAATATCTGTCGGTACTTTATATTAAAATAAATATTCCTATTTTTTTAGATGTCCTTATTAAGATAAATACAGTATTATTTTAAATATTAGACATATTGTTTAAAATTCTAATTTCCATTAAAAGCTGATGTCGCTACAAAAACGATAAAAGTCATTTCTATAATTAAAACGCAACACGCTTTTTACTTAATTGTCCCCAATACGAGTCCACTGTTACTAGATATCTATTGAACTTTGGTGACGATTGACCATTCTGTAAGAGCCTCACCATATTTGGCTCAGTCTTTTTTAAATATGGCTATTAATCCTATGAATACATTAACAATAATCGAAAATATATTTTGCGTTAGCAGAAATTTTTGTATTCTAACTAAGGCACAACGTCTCATTTTAGGATTACGATTATTATTTGAAATTGCTATAATCGGTATTCCATTACTACAATTCCATTTTAATATCAATATCAACTTGCCTAAAACTGAGCATTTATTTTTCGCTTTAAGCGTGTTAAGCGCATTCGCTATTATTTTCTTGGCCCCATACAATTCGAAAGATTTTCAAAATTTAAAATTTCATATTGAAAAAGGTCATCAATACTTTGGTAAAGATACAGTGTACTCCAGAAATGTGAATAAAAAATTAAAATTTACAGCATTTGTATTGGGTGCATATGTTGTTTTAATATCGGGTGTAATAGTACTTGTCGATATATTAACTAAAAGTGACCATATAGTCAGTCATTTATATCATGTAATTATGATGTTCTATAATTTACGATATGTATTTGAATTTTTTGTATTCCACTGTATCCTTCTTTTACTGTCCGAACAAGTGAAATGTGTAACCAGAAAAATTTCCAACGAAAGAAAATTGATACTTCATGAAGATGATGAAGACACTGCAATAAATGGTGATATAGTTGAAGAAGTAACGGGGTTCGATGAATGGACAAAGGTTTATACGAATATAAAAGAATGCTCTAATTTAGTCAACACGGTATTTGGAGTTCAGGTGAGGCTGTACCTTAACAAATGTGAACTTTTCTGATGCAAACGAGAGACGGGCAGAAAAATTATGTAAATTTTGTCCTACCCAAGTAAAATATGCCTTGAAGGGAAGAGAACAAGGAGATCCTACTCCTTAAATTTAAAATAAGTTGCCGTTCTAGTCAACTCTCTATATTAACCCACTTCATACCCTTCTATAAGTCTGGAAGCAGTCAATAGTTTTAACATTTTCCTTCTGTGTATTTCTTTGTTTGCAAAAAGGCAAAAGTTAGTGGATTTTATTTAATTAGCAGTTCACTGTATTTTACAGTGTACACAGCAGAATAGGGAGAGGGAATCTAGTGTTAAGACACTCCGTTCTCCAATGGATTTTGTGATAATAACATAATATCACATAATATATATAGGTATGAAAAAGAGGTATTGAATTAAAACTTAAAGCCTCTATGAATCTATTTTTTATTTATATATATTTACAATATAAAATAACTTTATTAAAATAGCTTTTTTATTATTACTTTCAGATAACAGTAACGCTGACATCGATGATATTTTTCTTCATAATATTTTTGTATGTTATTACTTCTATGAGTATTTCAGTAAGTATTTTTATATTATTAATATTTCTGTGTATTCTTTATTTCTGTGACGCACTCTTGTCCCCCTGCATCAAAACGGCCTTAAAATGTAAATAAAATAACTATAGAATCTATAAAATAACTATATTTAACTTATATTAAGTAGGGCTATTACGTTATTATAATTATATACGCTGTAGAAACAATATTCAATAGTGGTTTTCAATGTTGCGCTTTCATACGTCAATCAATGTAAATGTTATAGTTGAAGCAAATAAGATATCTTTATAATAACCGCTATTTGTATGTATATAAGGACAAAATTATGAAATTTTGAAAAAACTTCTGGTCATATTATTATAGTATATTGGCGGTAAAATTAATATTTTTTACTGTAGAGGAACTTGAACCCACTCTCGACTCAATTACTTTAGATCAAGCTTCAGTAGCCAGAGCCACCACTCCACCGATTTCGTTAAGATCTTTTCCTCTTTACCAATGCAACGAAATGAGAATATTAAATATTTCAGTACCTCAAGGTGAAATCGAACTCACAACTAGTTCGCACGCCTGTGGCCCTGCGCCACGACTGGCCTTAAATCAATTCGATTAAATTGTTTTATTTAGTAATATCAATTTAGTTAAAAATATAAATTGTTTTGAGAAAAACAAATATATGAATGTTAATGTGAACGCGCCCCCACCCAATACCCAATGCCTACAGAATTCGAAGGAAAGTGGAAAGCGGAGAGTCCAAGCGTTGGTCTCCCTCTACCTACTCTGCTACATTTGGGATACATAAAGTTTTTAAGATCCAATTCCAGAAGAAATACAGTTTATTGCATAACAATTGCATTAAATTTCCAGGGTAATATTGTAACATCAACTATTTTGGCATACACTATTAAGGTAATAGTTTTGCTTATTTCCTTATACGCGTTGTCCCGTGGCGCACAGACAGCTGAGAACAGCGCTAATGAGTTGCGACGTTGTCTTGGAAAACTTCTCATTTATTCACCAATCGGTAAGACCCAATTTATTTCTTGCTTTCTTCAGCTTCACACTGTATCCTGAATGCAGCAGGCACAGACACAGGATTCGATTCCCACTCGGAGAAAGGATTATCATTCATTAATATTTTCAATTCCTCCCTGTGTTATATACAAAGCGAAGTGATGAGTTCTTCCACTCAACACGCAATGCCTCAAAAAATTGACGGAAAGTGGGCAACCTTGTGTCCTAATAATAGATTCCCTCTGCCTACCCTGCTATTCGGGTAACATGGTTTTTTTTCAGCATAAATTTGATAAAATATATATTACATTTTTTAGAGGACGGCTCATACAAGGCAATTAAGGACTTCCTACGTTTGGTGACGAATCGTCCAATCAAAACCCAGGCCTTCGGTTCCATCGACGTGGACATGACTCTAGTGCCTAAGTTCGTTATGTTCTTCACTTCTTACACTGTTATAGCTTTGCAGTTTAATAATGTTGTTTAGATTTTCATTGTGTGTGTTTTTTGTGGTTTTTCTTGAAAGTGTGAATTAAATTAAATAAATAGGTAAAAATTGAATTGAACTTGTTATTTTTTATTATAAAATCATATTTAGTAGTATGTTGAGATGTGGGGCATCGTCTAGCTCAATGGGTGCAATCTCACTCGGGGGATTTAATTATTTTCATTGCAATGCTGGCATTCAACACTGAATATCTCGAATTTAGACAAAAAGTAGACAACGGAATATCAGGCAAAATTTTCCCTGCCTATCCTGATAAGGGCAAAAACGTGAAGAAGATGCTAAAATAGAATTTTATAATAAACCAGCGGCAAAAGGAGAGATAAGTGATGTGACACTACATGATTACTGTTTTTCTTTCCGATAAATGAAAGAAATATTAATAAGCAGCTAATTTACAGACAAATTGTCTAATAGAAACAAATTCACGCTTCAATATTTCATTATGATTTGCATAAAAAGTTCATCAAAAATTTTTAATCAAGCCTTCATCGTCGTCATAATGAAGGGCTCACAGAAGTAAATTAACTAACCTAACTTATTGAATATTATATTTGTAATTTAATATACAAAAGTACCATAGAAACGTGTTTTATCATTATAAGTTAAAATTATGTGCTAATGTTTACTAAATATATTTTATTGTTAAAAGGAAATATAGTCAGAGATAAAGTTTCAAAGTTTTTGTTTTACTGTAATAAATAACTACAAGATGTGAATATAAAATTAAAATATTTTAATAAATGTCGTTATTGATGTCAGTCGTTGCATTAGCAAGGAAACAAGCATGTGACTGTAATCACATGTTATGGGTTTAGTTCCCACTCGGGAAAATGAAATATTTAAAGTTTTAATTTCTTCGCTCTAGTGTCAAGGCAAAACGCAGCTTTTACTTCCGTCACTCTACCGCAATGGCTAAAGATTGTCTTAACCCTGAGCTCCCTCTCCATACCATGCTGCCTGCGGGATAAAACGTGAACCTCAAAAAAAGAACAATGACACTTAAAACACCAAAATAGAATATACATCAAAATTATCAACACGTTCCTTTGTCATGCCACTTTATAATAAAAAAAAATTGTCTGAACAAAAATGTAAATAGTAAAGGTGGGTGCTGTGATAAAATGAAAAAGAGGGGGAGTGGGAGGGGCTCGTTAGTGCAGGAGCTTCTCAGAGCCCTCTGCCGATTGTCACAAGCTTAATATTTACAAACAAGTTCACAACAAAAGTTACTTAAAGCTGTCGTAAATAAGACTTAAATTGCAACACTTGGAAACTTCTGAAAGCGCTCCAGGAACAATGGGCGCATAAAATTCTGCAATATAAAGGATTTTCAGAACTGTAACGGACATAATGTCTAATTAGATGATTCTCAGCTTTGAGAATCGAAGAAACTGTTTGAATTTTAATTGCTTGGATGATATTGTTTGTTCGTTTTAATTTTTGTTTTTGTCGATATTGCAAGTTTGGTATTTTTTTATTATTTCAATGAAATCTTTAGAAAAAAATGTAATTTTATAATATATTTTCTATATACCTTAACAGTAAATTTAAGTTTTAAATGCTAAGTTTTTTACTTAATAGAAAATTTACTGGTAAAATGAAATGGATACATACCTGTATTTTATATAAATATCTATTCCTCTGGTCTTGCTGAGTAACACAAAGCGAATGTAGCTTACCTAGCACTTTAGTATTAGCTAATAGTAAGCTAGTAGTAGTCTGGTTTAGTTTAGTTCTATAGGAAGAAGAAGAAAATTAAATAGCAGTTTCAAGAAATGTATTATAAATAAAAATTTATAAAGTTTTATTTTTTTTAACTTCATGCTGTATCCCGCACACCGGAGGATAGGAAGGGGAATGGAAGTGTCTAAACATTTTCCACCCAATTCTGAAAGCATTGCGTGTTGAGTATCAGTACTTAACGCCGCACTTTTCCTCGTTACCATAGCGATGGTGAAAATTTATATTTTCTAAAAAAAATAATACCTACAGACAAAAAAAAATGTATATCCATTTACATCATAGTAAATAAGACAAAATAGTATAAACATTCTACATTATTACTCCAGAAACCTCTCAAAGTACAGAACTAAACAAAGCAAATCCATTCCAAAGATCTAAAACAGCATTAGTAATGAATAAAAGTAACTTGAAAAGACGAAATAAATAATAAAAGATGATCAAATGGCGACATTCCGTCGTAATTAGGACTTTAATTTGCAGCACAATTTTGTGTCTTTTGTTCTGGAGAAATGTATTCGAGAGCGTGTTTCTTTAGGCGAATTTAATCTCAGACTAAACGTAGCTATCTGCATGCGATCTGTGGTGAATAGGAGAAGTGAGCAAACATGGTGAATGGAGATATCTTTGCTCAGGTGTCGCGACGTGCACACACGGCGCCAGGAGTTGTAGGGGGGGTGACGTGCTAAGAGCTACGAAATGCTTGTTGTGGTTGTTTTTTTTTTTTAATAAATGTCGTTTAGAATTGTGTTTTTTTTTTTTTGGAAATTGGAAATTGGATGGAAGTATATTTGCATTATAACAGCTAGCAAAGGTTTTAATATTAATACAAAAAAAATGTTTCGTAGTTTAACGCAAAAAAAATGATGTCGTAATTTATCACATTTTTTATCTCTGTCTTTATGAACAGAAAGGTAAGAAATATTATTCTTTCACTCCCTCCATACAAAAAATAATCGACCTGTGCCCGACGTCATATTCTTTATTTAACCAGACTAGCATTCCGTCACATTTGATCTCTTTAACTACGCTACCCAACTGACCATCTACTGATTAAAGAAAACTGTATGATATCAATATTTTTTTTCAGCTCCACGTTGTATCTCGCATGTAGCAAGGCAGAGGGAGACTAGTAACTCAGTTAAGACATTCCACTCCCCACATTCCACCGAGTTCTGGAGGCATTGTGCGTTGAGCGTAACTCAACGCCACGCTTTCCCTCTACACCAGATCTAAGAAATGAAAATATCAAATTTCCTTGAATAGAAACCGAAGCAACAATTTAAATAAAAATAAAATAACAAGCATGTCTATAATTTTTAACTCCGCGAACACTGTACTCGTATTACACATACACTCTCGGACCGATGAAAGAGCTCTCTGGGGGCAAACGTCGGACCTTTTAATGGTAACTGTTCAGCTCTTGTGTCAGAATGAAAAATAAGGATGGCAGTTTTGCAGCCGGAATAAAGGTAACAGATGACAATGTACTATGAAACTACAGGAAACACTTTATTCCTCCCCCAAGGTAACCTGGATAGAACTCGATTTGACGTAAATGATACTTCTTTACTTTGGTTTATTGTTTGTAGACTATTGTGAAAGTTTTGTTTTTGTAATAATGTTTAAGTTTATTTTTTAAGGTAATTCAAGTTTAAAAACAAAATGTTAATTATCACTTTTATTAAAATCTAGATTGAAAGGAATCTTGTTAGAGAAACCAAATTGACTACTATGCATTAGACAAATGTTTATGGATTTTTCATCAGCTTTTCGCCTTATTTAGCAGATAGCAGAGTATGCAGAGAGAACATTTTAAGTCACGTCAAGACTTCTGCGTTTTCCACTTTTCGCCTGAATTCGTAACTTTGAATGCTCAACGTCGCGCTTTGTCATATCAAAGGGGGGAAATGAAAACAATTCACTACCTCGAACGATTATAGAACTAGTACACTTTCATGATTATCACAAATTTTACACACATACATGTCAAACTAATATCCTCCTTTTTTAGAAGAAGGTTAAAACATTTATAATGAAAGACAAGACGAGAACATTTTAATTATAACCCAAAAAAATATTTCTCCATTGATATTTCCAAAAAAACCAAATTCGACAATGTTTCAGCGTGTTAACCCGTCAGCCAGAATTAGGTTACCCGGCGATGTGAACGAGTTATGCAAATCGAATCATCCGTTTCCCGGCGTCCAGTTAATACAGTTCTTTCCCCTGTACGTGGCTGAAATTGTGCTGTTTTGCATTTTGATGAAATATTTCGCTCGTTCTTTCGCCAATACTGTTGCGTTTCTAAAGTTAAATTGCATATTTTGCTCTACTACTCGAAATTGCCATTTAAATGTACAGGAAAGTAAGTTAACAATTTCGTTCGTCGTTCGTTCAAAAGAACGCTAGTATTCGTTAACGTGATAAACTATTTACTGGTTTGTTGGGGCGTTGAATTATTTTATTTTTATAGGTGTCAATAGTAAAAATAATTATATATTTAGAGGCCGTCATAGCACAGCGGCACAAGGGTGTGACTTTAACGCAACGGTTATTTATGGGTTCAATCCCCACTCGAGGAAGTGAAATATTTATTTACGTTTATATTTCCATTTCTTCGCTCTGGTACCGAGGCAAAGCGTGGCGTTAAGTTCTGCACACGCAATGCCTCCAGAATTCGGCAGAAAGTGGGGAACGGAGTGTTTTAACACTAGTTTCCTCTGCCTACCCTGCCCTGCTATGTACGGCATATAGCGTGAAGCTGATTTATTTTATTTTTATTTGCAATTTACTTATGAAATAGCGGGGACGCGGCCCACCATAGCAATAAACTGGGCGTCATAAAGCCTCGCAGGCTGCAAACGCCGTTACTCCACAGATGTTATCAGAACATAAAACACTAAAATTAAAACCCATAAAATATCGAGAGCTAATGTGGACGACAAATTGTGAAGGAGAGAACTCTCTTATTGCACCCCTAATGTTTAGACTGTACTTACCTGTGATGAGATTCCTTTATGTTTAGTATTATGACTTAACTCACCACTAAAAGTAATTGTGGGTATTTAATGTCTTTTTTATAGCTGTTTGTTGTGTGGGAAGTATGGAGCTAATTATTAAAATGGCAATTAGCTTTTACTTGATACTTCCTGTATAATATTGTTCCATCAGAAACATAAATGTGAAATAAGAGCCAAGTTAAACGTTAACTTCTCCATTTAACTGACAAAAGAATGGGAGATGGGAAGAAGGATGGGAGAAAGATTCAAGCTACATGCCACTTGACAGTTTTTTACGTCTACCTTTTAATATACGTGCAAGTTAGTGTACTTCCAGCCTGTACTGGCCTATTAGGTTTGTATTGGGTTTGGTGCCTGGTTGTTGGAACCGACTGGTTGTGGCGGCGTTGAGTTCTGCCACTCAACTCGAAATGCCTCTGGAATTCGGCAGAAAGTGGGGAACGGAGTGTCTTAACACTGCGTTCCCTCTATCTACCCTGCTGTGTGCGGGATACAGCGTGAAGTTGGTTTATTTTATTTGATTATTTCTACACATACCTATTAACATATTTTCCTTAAATATACTCTTGACTGATTACATTACGAAGTCAGTGGGTTGATAAATAAGCTTCCAAAAGGATATTAAAATTAAAGCTAAAGCCTTACTAAATCCATATCGTAAATTATAGTATACGTTGACTTATTTAAGATGTTTTTGAAGCCGTCTCAGTGCAGGATCACAAGTGTGTGAATGTGGACCTTAACAAAAAGATTTGAATTTCAACTGGATATCTCCAAGAGTTCCTAAGATAAAGGCTCTTGACAGACAGACAGACAGAGTGATCTTATAAAGGTTCCTTTCTATTAAGAGGTATGGAGTCCTAAAAAAGAATACAGAAAATACAGTCAAACTAATAGCCTCCTTTCTTCAGAACTCGGTTAAAAATAACTAGGAATACTGTATATTAGTGCAACATTAATACAGTTAGTTCGTCCCAGTCCATTGCCCACGTACACCTTTCGAACACGTTTCATTATAGACTAAGGTTTTATCAGTTTTAAAGTTATCTCTGGTTCACATTCTCACGGAATGCATCGGTCCATGTGAGGAGTTAATATCGGGCGTCACGTCTGCTGGCGCGTGTTTGATTCTAGTTGAGCTTATTTACACTTTATATTTGTATTTTAAGTGTAGGACTGTCCTGGTAATGTATTTATTTGAACGTATAATATGAATAGAAAGTAAAGAAAAATGTGAATAGATAATACACGGATTTCTTTTGTTATTTAAAAGCGATGGAAGGTAGGCAAAGGAAGACTTGCTAGTTAGTGTTAATATACTCCGTTCCCATTAATACGCTTCCGTTCCCCTCTTTCCATCAAATTTATCAAAGAAATAGAAATATTTAATTTCCTCGAGTGGGATCGATCCCACAACCCGTCCCGTGTACAGTCGCACGCTAGTGCCGCGCACCACGATATAATAATTTATTTTATTAATATGATTATTGATAATCATATTAATAAAATGAATATATTTTAATAATTAATAAATATTTTTTATACACATACATAATTATTATTTCTTTAATTTTTATTCCATTATATAGGTAAATACTCTCATATAATCGAAACTAGTAGTTCCAATACCGTAAGTACTTATCGCAGTGAGCATGTACAGACCGATATCGAATTAATCTGCGAACGTTCAAGTTGAAGTCGATTCAATACATTCGTAGAATCGATATTATTTAATCGCTACACAAGCTCGAATCGGAATTGTTGAGCGCATTTTATTCGATTATATGTTAAATTAAAACAATTAATGATTAAATCAAATTAATCAGCTTCACGCTATATCCCGCATACTGCAGGGTAGGCAGAGAGAATCTAGTGTTAAGACACTACGTTCCCCACTTTCTGCTGAATTCTTTAAGCATTGCGTGTTGAGTGGCAGAACTCAACGCCGCGCTTTGCCTCGACACACATTAATAATTTGCACATTAATGATTGATGTGAAAAGAGTGACTGTTTGTATTGTAATTACTGTAATAATTTATTTATTAATTTATTCATTGTTCTAATAATAAAAATAACCCAATTACACCTTAAATTTATAATATCTTTCTATTTTTAGGGTTCCGTACCTCAAAAGGAAAACATGGAACCCTTATAGGATTACTTTTTTCGTCATAAAATTTATTATTACTTACTATCAACAATTTTCATATTAATAATTATTTCAATTGAATGCCTCTGTAAATTAATACATGTACGGAGAATCCAGTTGTATCAACATCGACTGAGAACAATTAATCTACGTATTACAGAAGACATTAATAGAATCGACAGTGTTTAACCGCTCCATAGCGAGCTCGTGCCTAAGCTGTATTAAACGAATTCCATTTGCCATCTTATTTCAGGACGTGATTGGTTATAGGTTCAATTCCCACTTGAAGAAATAAAATGTTTAATGTTTTCATTTTTTTTAGTGTCGTGGCAAAGCGCGGCGTTGAGTTTCGCCAGTCAACACGCAATGTGTTCAGAGTTTGGCGGAAACTTGTCTTAACACAAGGCTATCCATCTATCATGCAGGGTAGGTATTTTTTTAAATAGAAAACTGTTATTATTAATTAATATTATATTTTTGTAAACAAAATCTCCGATCTTTCCCAAATGATTTTCTCCGCATCCGGAAAGTTTGGTAATATGTTGATCCACGAATCTAAGCTTAGGGTAATTATAGCAACCTGAAATGTATTAAACAGTTTAATTTGAAAACTTATATGAATAAATATTTTTTTATACCACATTATTTGAAAAAGAGGACAAGGTAATGCAGTGATATAATTGAAAGTTAACGCGGTAGTTGGGGGTTTAATCCCCTCTAGGGGCAATGAACTATTATTATTTCTTTTGGTTAAACTAAGGGCGGCGTTGAGTTCCGCCACATAGCACACGATGTCTTAAATAAAAAGCATAAAGCTATTAATAGATGAAAAAATAAAACTTTTAGTTGATAACCAAGATAAAGCAACCATATTGATTATTATTGAAATACCTTCGTTTCAGCTCTATAGGAAAAACAATGGCCTATTCCTCTATTAAGTCCTTGAAATATGCCAAATATATCGCCAGGTCCGAGCATCTCGTGGGTGGTTTCAGTTAGATCAGGTCGTACAGATACCACCGAGACTTTTCCGAACGCCACCCAGTGCATGCGGGCGTCACTGTCACCCGCTACCACTATATAATTACCTAGANTTTTACTTGATACTTCCTGTTTAATATTGTTCCATCAGAAACATAAATGTGAAATAAGAGCCAAGTTAAACGTTAACTTCTCCATTTAACTGACAAAAGAATGGGAGATGGGAATAAGGATGGGAGAAAGATCAAGCTCTAAATGCCACTTCACAGTTTTTTACGTCTACCTTTTAATATACTTGCAAGTTAGTGTACTTCCAGCCTTTACTGGCATATTAGGTTTGTATTGGGTTTGGTGCCTGGTTGTTGGAACCGACAGGTTGTGGCGGCGTTGAGTTCTGCCACTCAACACGAAATGCCTCTGGAATTCGGCAGAAAGTGGGGAACGGAGTGTCTTAACACTGCGTTCCCTCTATCTACCCTGCTGTGTGCGGGATACAGCGTGAAGTTGGTTTATTTTATTTGATTATTTCTACACATACCTATTAACATATTTTCCTTAAATATACTCTTGACTGATTACATTACGAAGTCAGTGGGTTGATAAATAAGCTTCCAAAAGGATATTAAAATTAAAGCAAAAGCCTTACTTAATACATATGGTAAATTATAATATACGTTGACTTATTTAAGATGTTTTTGAAGCCGTCTCAGCGCAGAATCACAAGTGTGTGAATGTTGACCTTAACATATGGTTTGAATTTCAACTCGATATGTCCAAGAGTTCCTAAGATAAAGGCTTTAGACATACAGACAGACAGACAGAGTCATCTTATAATGATTCTGTTTTTATTAAAAGGTACGGAGTCCTAAAAAAGAATACAGAAAATACAGTCAAACTAATAGCCTCCTTTCTTCAAAACTCGGTTAAAAATAACTAGAAGTATATTAGTGCAACATTAATACAGTTAGTTCGTTCCAGTCCATTGCCCACGTACACCTTTCGAACACGTTTCACTATAGACTAAGGTTTTATCAGTTTTAAAGTTATCTCTGGTTCACATTCTCACGGAATGCATCGGTCCATGTGAGGAGTTAATATCGGGCGTCACGTCTGCTGGCGCGTGTTTGATTCTAGTTGAGCTTATTTACACTTTATATTTGTATTTTAAGTGTAGGACTGTCATAATGTATTTATTTGAATATATAATATGAATAGAAAGTAAAGAAAAATATGAATAGATAATATACGGATTTCTTTTGTTATTTAAAAGTGATGGAATGTTGGCAAAGGAAGCCTTGGTAGTTAGTGTTAATACACTCCCATTAAGTGGCTTCCGTTCCCCTCTTTCCATCAAATTCTTCAAAGAAATAGAAATATTTAATATCCTCGAGTGGGATCGACCCCACAACCCGTCCCGTTAACAGTCGCACGCTAGTGCCTCTGTACCACGATATAATAATTAATTATTAATATGATTATCAATTATATTAATAATTATTTTAACAATTAATAAATATTTTTTATTCACATACATAATGATTATTTCTTTCATTTTTATGTTTGCCTGGTGTTGTAACCCATTATTTATAAAAATACTTATATAAAATAACTTATAATATACACTTTTATTCTATTATACAGGTAAATACTCTCATATAATCGAAACTAGTAGTTCCAATACCGTAAGTACTTATCGCAGTGAGCATGTACAGACCGATATCGAATTAATCTGCGAACGTTCAAGTTGAAGTCGATTCTATACATTCGTAGAATCGATATTATTTAATCGCTACACAAGCTCGAATCGGAATTGTTGAGCGCATTTTATTCGATTGTATGTTAAATTAAAAAAAATAATGATTATATCAAATTAATCAGCTTCACGCTGAATCCCGTAAACAGCAGGGTAGGCAGAGGGAATCTAGTGTTAAGACATTCTGTTCCCCATTTTCTGCCGAATTCTGGAGGCAGGTTTGAGTAGCAGAACTCAACGTCGCGCTTTGCCTCGACACACATTATTGATTTCCACATTAATGATTGATGTGGAAAGAGTGACTGTTTGTATTGTAACTATTATAATAATTTATTTATTAATTTATTCTTTCTTCTAAGGATAAAAATAACCCAATTACACCTTAAATTTATGATTTTTCTATTTTTAGGGTTTCGTACCTCAAAAAAAAACATGGAACCCTTATAAGATCACTTTTTTCGTCTATCTATCCGTCTGTCCAGACTGAGAATAAAAAATACTTAAAATATATCATATATACTTACTATCAACAATTTTCCTATTAATAAATTATTTCAATTGAAAGCCTCTGTAAATTAATACATGTACCGAGAATTCGGTTGTATCAACATCGACTGATAACAATTAATCTACGTATTACAGAGGACATTAATAGAATCGACAGTGTTTAACCGCTCCATAGCGAGCTCGTACCTGAGCCGTATTAAACGAATTCCATTTGCCATCTTATTTCAGGACGTGACTGGTTATGGGTTCAATTCCCACTTGAAGAAATAAAATGTTTAATGTTTTCATTTTTTTTAGTGTCGTGGCAAAGCGCGGCGTTGAGTTTCGCCAGTCAACACGCAATGTGTTCAGAGTTTGGCGGAAACTTGTCTTAACACAAGGCTATCCATCTATCATGCAGGGTAGGTATTTTTTTAAATAGAAAACTGTTATTATTAATTAATATTATATTTTTGTAAACAAAATCTCCGATCTTTCCCAAATGATTTTCTCCGCATCCGGAAAGTTTGGTAATATGTTGATCCACGAATCTAAGCTTAGGGTAATTATAGCAACCTGAAATGTATTAAACAGTTTAATTTGAAAACTTATATGAATAAATATTTTTTTATACCACATTATTTGAAAAAGAGGACAAGGTAATGCAGTGATATAATTGAAAGTTAACGCGGTAGTTGGGGGTTTAATCCCCTCTAGGGGCAATGAACTATTATTATTTCTTTTGGTTAAACTAAGGGCGGCGTTGAGTTCCGCCACATAGCACACGATGTCTTAAATAAAAAGCATAAAGCTATTAATAGATGAAAAAATAAAACTTTTAGTTGATAACCAAGATAAAGCAACCATATTGATTATTATTGAAATACCTTCGTTTCAGCTCTATAGGAAAAACAATGGCCTATTCCTCTATTAAGTCCTTGAAATATGCCAAATATATCGCCAGGTCCGAGCATCTCGTGGGTGGTTTCAGTTAGATCAGGTCGTACAGATACCACCGAGACTTTTCCGAACGCCACCCAGTGCATGCGGGCGTCACTGTCACCCGCTACCACTATATAATTACCTAGAATTTAGAAAATAATATTTTAAAATTGCTGATTATAATTTTTAAATTATTAGATTTTTATATCTTTTCTCTTTTAACAGACACTGATCAGGTTCGATTTTCAGTCGGGGTATTTTTTATTTTTTAACACGCACTAGGTTAAATATATATTTTTTTCATCTTCACACTGTATCACGCATATATCAGGGTCGGTAGATGGTGCTGGTGTTCAGATTCCACTGAATTCTTGAGGCTTTACGTGTTGAGTGGTGGAACTCAACGACGTGTTTTGCCACGACACTAGGGTGCAAAAATGAAAATATTAAATATTTCTTGTCCTCGAGTGGGATTCGAACCCACAAGAACCCTATACCTGCCTATATGCCTACCTGCCTGCCTGCCTACCTGGCCTGGACTGCCATATACTTTAAGTATATGCGCATTAAAATATTCAATAAAAATATTTAATTATGATACAAAAGATTTTTTCAACTTTACGCTTTTTACAGCATTGCTATGGCATCGTACAGAATTTTTTTCACGTAAAGTGGAAAAATGAAAATTACTTAATTATAATACATTATATTATAATATTTATCATATATTACTTATTTAATTATAATTATTACTCTCCCGAGTAGCCACTAAACACGCAATGTCTCTAAAAATTCAGCAGAAAATGGGGAAAACTAAGTAGTAAATAAATAAATAATATCTAACAAAACAACGATTTCCGTATTATTTTTTGTTCAGTATAAGAGTTATTAGATGCCTCCCCTACAACTCTGTAGAGTGATGTATGAACCAATTAACTAACTCATTTTTCTCTATTTATCAACTTCAAGTCGTCGGCTTCGTATAAAGATCGAATGCATTTCATTTGTTTCTGGTTAACTTTAGTTACAAGCAACTTATAAAATAATATTAAAATGAAGTCAATTATATGGAACCAAAGCTAATGAAATTAAAATTAATTTTATAGAATGGGAACATTAGAAATACTAGAAAGAACGAAAATAGTCAATTTTTGATATTTTCCGAATATTTAATTTTTACTATTTAATGAGAAATTATATATTTAATATTTTAATTTATTCGCTCTGGTATATTTCTATGCAAAAAGCGTTAAATTCCACCGCTCAACATGCAATGCCTCGAAAAATTCTGCGAAAAATGAGGAATGGAGTGACTTAACACTAGGTTTTCTCTGCCTGAAGCGGATACAGCGTGAAGAAAAAAAAAGATTAAGGAAACATAATTAAAAAAATATAGAAAAGTTTTAATTTAAAAAAAAGTAGCATTCTTGCCAGAATATCAGTATGATGCTACGAAAGTTTTGTATTGTCAACAGATCCAACACGTGTGCGAATTTTCAAGCAATTCTAAAGAACAAGAAGTTGAAAACAGTATTACAAAATAATTTTCTCTTATAAAACAAACCAGTTCAAACAAGAGAAAAACTTACCTGGAAAATAAACCGAGTAATCTAGCAACACGGTGAGCTGACGAAGGAAAGGCTCGCCGGTGTCAGCGAAAAGGTAACAACTCCGCAAATGTTGGCCGAACATCGCCGACATCAGGTCGCAACGGAGCACGTACGGAGTTTTTGCTATCAAAGCTGGTAACTTCGGGAATCGAAAGAGTTTTTAGTTAATAAGGTTTTATATATAGAGAATGAAGATTGGTTAAACTAAAAATTTAAAGTATTTGAAAAAAAATATGCGTGATCCTATTTTAACTTCAAGAAGTAAACAATTAAGTTTTCCTGTTTTTTATCTTTATGATTTTTTTTATTTTTATGAGACTACTTTTATTGGAGATATCTGATATCCGATGCCGAATCAGTGAGAATCGAACCTACAATCTATCGTGTTGACAGTTACACGTTCGTTCTACTACATCACAAGTGACAAAAATTTTAAAATTAAAACTTAAAAACAGTTTAAAAATTTAAACTGTATTTACAGCTCTATGATATTTTCGTTAAGTTTATCTCTAACTTTATGAAAAATATTTTTGATATTTCAAATAGTTAATATACATTTAATATATTTCTTGTTAAATATGATAAAATCAAAGTTAATAATTTCTCAGAATAATTCTTGCAAAATTATCCTCTACGACTAGTTGGAAAAATATTTTTCTCATTTAAGTTCCGAGAAAAGCTAAATAAAGTAACTCTACATTTTTGAGATTTTGTTTTTATTTTGAATATATAAAAGTTTTTATTTTTGTTAGAATTATTTTTTTATTCGTGCTATCGTGGTAAATTGGAAAAGATTTTGATTGTAAACGCAGTGGTTACGGGTTCGATACCAACTGAGGGCAATGCAGTATTTGCATTTCCCCACAAACTAAAATGCAATCTTAGGTTCCGCCATTCATCTAGGAATGTCTCAAATTCGGACGAAATGTGCAAAACGTAAATATTTGTGATCGTAAAGTTGAAATTTTTTATTACGCCTGTTATTGGGTTTTTTTTAATTCTTGTATTATGGAATACAAACATAATTGTATGTATGAATCCCGCTATAGCTGGATAGGCAGAGGGAACCTAGTGTCAAAATACTTAATTATTCGTTTTAATTAATTGATGTACTCAATAGAAAATCTTGTATTAAATTTATATATTGTATAATTGTATATAAATGCAGAACAATTAAATTGTATCTCAATTATACACCTTTTAACATTTCCACTTCAGTAATTTCAGAGCACTTTTCAGATTTCACACTTCGAAAATAATTTAATATTTTTACATCATCATTTTTAGAATCATAAAAGAATATATATGAAATAATTAATATAAGTATTTTATCGGCCAGTTCGTGTATATTCAAAATGTTAATTAATTATAAAATAATATAGTGGTATTCGATAATAATTATTAACGTGGAATTCAATTAAGCTGGTGTTTAAATTATAATTACCTCATATAACAAAAGCACTAATATCAATCACTACCTACTATATACACG